>OX632359.1:2309025-2363207 GCA_951751655.1 Ophion costatus
CTTTACAATTTTACTCCCACTCTGATTCTTACTTATACTTCTACTCTCCGCTGACTCTCATTCTCATTCTTATGCATACACTTTCTCTCGGTCTGACTCTCACTCTGATTCTTACTTATACTTCTACTCTCTGCTGACTCTCATTCTCATTCTTATGCATACACTTTCTCTCGGTCTGACTCTCACTCTGACTCTTACTCATATTCTTGCTCTCACTCTGACCCCCGCTCGGACTCTCACTCTCCCTCTGAATTTTACTCATACTTTCACTCCCGCTCTGATTATTGCTCAGATATTTACTCTCACTCTGATTCTTACTCATACTTTTACCCTCAGTCTGATTCTTCTTCATAATTTTACTCCCACTCTGATTCTTAATTATACTTCTACTCTCCGCTGACTCATTCTCATTCTTATGCATACACTTTCTCTCGGTCTGACTCTCACTCTGATTCTTACTTATACTTCTACTCTCCGCTGACTCTCATTGTAATTTTTATCCGTACCCTTACTCTCGGTCTGAGTCTCACTCTGACTCTTACTCATATTCTTGCTCTCACTGTGATTTTTACTCATACTTTCACCCCCACTCTGATTCTTACTCATACATTTACTCTCACTCTGATTCTTACTCATACTTTTATTATCAGTCTGATTCTTCTTTATAATTTTACTCCCACTCTGATTCTTACTCATACATTTACTCTCACTGTGAATCACACTGTGACTCTCACCCCCACGCAGACTATGTCTCCCCTCCCCCCGTTCTCTGTCTCAGCCCTTTGTATCATTGTGTACGGCCGTCTGTACGGTAACGACATCGACGACAACTTGCTCCCCAAGCCACCCTTCTGAATTTCTCTCTCTCTCTCTCTCTCTCTCTCTCTCTCTCTCTCTCTCTCTCTCTCTCTCTCTCCCTCTCTCCCTCTCTCTCTCTCTCTCTCTCTCTCTCTATGCCGTCGACTTCTCGACTCGTCAACTCGTCCCCAATTCCAGAACGTGTATACACTGTACTCGATCGAGGTGCAGAAACCCATCATTTCTACGGCCTTCCTTCTCACCCCCATACCCTTGTATGATCGACTATAGAACTACGGCGGCCCTAACCTATACTTCGCGCGCCCCAAATTACTTTGTCACGTTTCTGCCCTGTCGTCGAGTGAGGACGAATTTGCCCGTCATCGTTCTTCCTCCCCAACAATAATTCTCAAATCTCAGTAAGCTTCACCGATATTCGAATCCAATCGATACGCGATGGTGTCCCCATATTATTATTTTTATTGGTACGGATTATTGTGAAGAATAATAACGATTTTTTAGAATGATAATTTAATAATCATCACCAAAATAATGCACATCTGACAAACACAATGTTATTGTAACAAAAAACAATTTTCTCGTAATAAAAATAACGCGATTATTACAAAACTGTTTTAACAATGAAAATCATAATTCAACAGTAACAATTATCAATATCATTAGCTCTATCATTGATGTTATTGATTTTATCGTTATTGTTAACATTACTAATGACAACGCTGATTATGGCCATGATCGTGACTGGTACCTTCACCACAATTATTATTGTTACCATTGCGATAATTATTGTCACGAATGTCATTCGTTGTTGTATTCTTCTTTCTAATTGTGTCGTTCATTGTTAAATGGTCGCTCGGTACTTTCGAATGTTGCAGAATGCGCGTTTCCGGGTCGATGGGAGGGCACGTGGTTTCAGAGTGGCGTACGTCAGCCGATCCTCATCTCGGGAAACATATTATCGAGCAAGGGAAGATGCCTCCACAACGAGGGCGACAAATTTCTCCTCGTCGACGAGTGAGTACGACGACGATAATTCGATTCGTTTAAACGGAAATTTAAAAAAAAAAAACCCCACCACTCTGACACATTAGCACCGAACTGAAAAAAGCAAACACACGACGCCTAATAATATTTGAAAAAAAATAAACGATAAATAAGTATTAATATATAAAAATAAAATACCAAAATTAATAATATAAAGACCCAGAAAAAACATCCTGAGAACACAACAACGAGTAATGCCGAATAATATAAAAAACAAATAAAACAAAAATATCGAGAATACATTGTAAAAATTATATTTCAAATCCATTTTCGCAAAAATGTTACATTTAATTTTTTTAAGTTGAAAATATATTATCTTTAATAATATATAAATATTGAGATAAAACACAAAAGTAAATAATAATATAAAAAATGGCCGATAATATTTTTTTAAGTACCATTGAAAATTGGTCACCAACGAAAGTACCGAAACAACAAGAAACGACTCAAGGCGATTCTGAGTAACGTTTGATGTCTGTCTGAACTGTTGCAACATCGGAACGGGATGTGATTACTCAGAAATTAGCGTGTGGATGAATTGACGAAGGGATGAGAATTCAGGCCTGTATGAGGGACGGCGATTGTGATGAGCGGACTGAGGATTGGTGAGGAAGGGTGGCCGTAGAGGGGTGAGTTAACGTAAGGGTAGAGACGTTAGCACTGAAAGGGAGAGAATACAATGTCGTCAGGATATGCGTCGCGAGTGCTAGACAAATCTCTCGCTCTCTCCCTCCCGCTCTTTTCGACTCTCTACTACGCTATTAACGAGTACCAATAATGGAGAATTTGAGAGAGACCGAAACGCTCGGTACACACGACCAAGAGGGCGAGCTAAGCATAGTATTCCGGAACAAGCAAAAGCTGGCAGAGGGATGACTTTAGCCCCAGGACGTTCTGGTGCAATGAGTTTGGATTATCCATACATCCATACATATATATACATTTCTATGTACGTATAACTGTATAGCGTGTTTCATTTTAGACAGAATAGTGAAATACCCGAAAAATGGTATGCTTGATTGAAAAATTTCAATAACGTGATATATATATATATATATATCCCTTTATATATATATATATATATATATATATATCCCTTTATATGATCCCTTTATATGACTTTCCCAACACCTGTATATATATATATATATATATTATATATAAATTATAAATGACGTCCTGGTACGAATTAGAAATGTTTCTAACGAGATGACCAGATGTCCTGTTATAAATGTATAATCCTGCAACTGTCGATAAGCCAGATCATGTCCTACTATAGGCTGGAATTTCAGTTTAGTAAAAGTCTCACGACATGAGCGATAAAAATCATCTGCTTTTGATTTTTCGCATGCCATTTCTTCAAGTGACAACTTTTTCACCTGGTTTCTTTGAAAATACTCGTAGTTGTTCATTTTATCGAAAAAAGTGTTCTTTCTAGCCTCAAGTGTTAAAGAACCTTTGTGGAAAAACGATCTTATGCAGAATTTTCATGCAAACCAATTCGACCACCTGACTTTGATAGCCCAGGGTGTGAAAAAAATGCACGACGTGCCAATATTGGCACATATCGTGCCAATTACTTTAAAAAGTTGCTTAGTTGTCGTCGATTCGTGTGACTTGTAGAAATGCAATGAATCAAAGGCAGATGGTTTTTTTTTCAAATATAACATAAACCCCAAAATGTCGAAAACAGTGGGATTTTCGCTGAACTGTAATTCCAGCACGTAGTAGAACATTATCTGACCTATCGACAGTTGTAGGATTATCCATTCATAAGAGGACACCCTGTATATACTCAATACGTGTACCGTTGTAGGGGTATAGATATACATAAATAAGGGTTAGGTAATAAAAATCAAAAGCATAGTAATATCTGCTTCCCTTTCGCCCTGGCGTTTCTAAAAAAATGAGACCAAAAATCCTCAGTCCGAATACAAACATATTGAAAACCGTATAAAGACAACGACAAATTATTGCCATTTTTGTTTTATTTTCACGCATTCTTAGCCTTGGGTAAAAAATACGTGACATTACAAAGTAAAACGTAATAATTCGAGATTTTCACCACGTAATCCGAGGTTTATTTATATACATATATATATGCCTTCAAGAGCTTAAGAGCCCGCTTAATAAACCGCATTACACTGTAGGTGCAACTGCGCAAACGCTATTCGCTTATTCGTTGCCGGACGCGTTCTTTGGCCCTCTCGTTTTCTACTTTTCCTTTTATCCGTTTTTTTTTTCTTTTCGTTACCCCCGACACGCTGCTTTTTGCTCCAAGCTGCGGTTGGAGCACCCTTCCCACCGGCTTTTCCGTCCCTTATTCCTTCTTTTTTCACGCCACTGTTTTCCTTTTTTTCCGCCAACGCGCAAATAAGCGGAACAACGACGTTAATCAATTTTTAATTACGAGACCGTTGCGGACCGACTTTCAGAGGCTTTATTCTTTTTTTTTTTTATTCCCTCTTGGGCTTTTTTTAGTTTGAAAAAAAATTCTCGTTCATTTTTCAAGGTACGTATGGACAGGCTGGGTAGACGAGGGAAAATTAAGGGGACAGTGAAAAACGGTGGAAAGAGACGAAACAATTTTTAAATGCCGGTAATGCTCGCCTATAGAAAAAAAAAATTATGTTTATGTATAGACGCTTTTTTATTTGGGTCTCGTCGTGCTTTCACCTCACAACATTGGCATTGTCGCCCATACATTACCGGGCTAACGAAGCTTTTGTGATTCGCGACTAAAAATTAATGCTGCCCCCCCCCCCCCCCCCCGCCACTTTTCATACGGTCGACCCCCTCCGCCCCGCCCCCGCACTTTTTCCCACCCCCGCACTCTTTTTTTGCCTCTTGCTTAATGAGTAATTGGCCAGACTACTTCTGACGTTGTGCAAATGGAGGGAATGCGAAAAAAATGTGGGCTAAAAGGACGTGCGATGAAAAAGGGAGAGAAAAACGATGGAATGAAAGGAAACAAACGAAGAAAAGGGGAAAAAACGCTTGACGAATGTTGAAAGCGGGCCGCGGTGTGTCAAGCAGCGACGAATTTTTTTTTTCTTCCGCTCGTTTTTGCGAAGAAGGCGTCGCGGGAAAAAAGAAAAGTAGGGGAAAATTGAGGAGACTTAAAAATGAGTTTTACTTGGCGGGGTGGAAATTCTCGTTACCGTCGATTAGCGGAACGGTCGAGGCCGCGTAGTGGAGTAGCGAAGAACGAGTGAGTCGGCGACGCGCCATCCCGAACTCGTTACTGTCACTGCCTTTCAAGGGTTCGCATCAATTGGAGCTCAAAAGTGAGGTCGATTTTCAATCTTTTTTTCTGATGGAAGTATCGGGAGTACGGGCTCGGAAATTTACACACAATCGATGTATAGTCTTGCCAAGGTTGAGTTTTTTTTTCGTTGAAAAATATTAATAAACAATAGAGTTATTGTTGTTTAAACAAAGTATCGCCGTTGCTGCAAGGCCGAACGGAGTAGGTGGCTCCGGCAATTAGAATCGTCCGACATGGACAATAAAAAAAAATACTTTTCGCATAATGATGAAGCTTTCGTATGACCGGACACTTTTTGAAATTTTGAAGAAATTTTGAAATTTTTTAGATCGCAAAAAACAACTTTAGTAATTTGCTATTGTCTGCTCTGTCCGAATTAGAATTCGGACAGAGCGGAAGAAATTAGAAAAAAAAATTCAACAGGGTAGCAACGAGCATCGAACCCAAGCCATCAGGGTGACAGGCAATGCGCTCGACTACTGCGCTTTTCGTTTTTCGCCCATAACGTTTTAACGGTACGAGATATGGGAAAAATTCCAATAGCAACAATGTTTATTTTTTCCTGCACTATACATTGGAGATGAGAGCGATAACGTTATCGACGAAAAACGAAAAACCCCCCATTCGCGAGGATAAGTTTCACCGCTTAAAAATCGGGTTCCGCTGATATGAAAAAAATTACGTGTCGCCTATTTTCACCCATTCTACAAGCATGCAAAATTTCATCGAAATCGAAGAGATCGACCTAGACACCTTTTCTTGTTAGAAATGGTTGAAAAAGCTCAAGCTCTACTCGGAAAACTTTGGAGTGCGTTTTACCCTTTCCTATGGCCCACTCAGGCGAAATATTTTGGGAACGTTGGGTGGGGACCCACCTCCCTCTACCCACGCAGTCAGGGCGAAATCGGTAGGTCCCAATCACCGCCCTCCCCTTGTGAGGATAAATTAAACTCAGATCTTAAATTTACGGACAAAAATGACGTGACAATATTCTATGATCACACGACTAATAACGAAATTCTTTTTCTTTGCAGAAAATCCTGCTATCGTTGCGTTGTCATTCACGAGAAGCACTCGAACGTACTGCAGTACAAGGAGAGTAAGTGCTCGTTATTTTTCACTCTACCTTCATTATAATTATCGTACTTCGGCTAATTGCCCATCCACATTTCGTACCTTTCGGCCTCATTGGCCGCTTCGTAAAAAAAGTGAAGTCATATCCGTAGCTCCGTTGCCTCGTCAAACGCCGATACGATCGAGCTCACGGACTCTCTTCCGGCCTACCGACCTCCCTTTTTTTTCGTCTCTCGCGAATGCGTCGACCGCCGCACTACGGTAGTTAGGTCGATCAAAAGCATTCTCGCCTCTCGCTTATGCCCTCGTCGTCGGTTCTCACCGAGACAGTTTTTGTACAGGGTGTCTCGGAAAAAGTGTTGCAAGCCTACATATCTCAAAAAAAAATCGATTTAAATGGAAGATTACGAAAGAAGAAAAAGGCGACAATGTCATTTTGACCTCAAGTGTTACCGAGGAGCTTACGTAAAGGGCAACGTGGAAATTTTTAGTGGAGACATTTAGGCAAGGAAAAAATAGCTGATATTCATGATTTATTTAAGGTAATATTTCTTGACCATTTTTCAGACTTAACCCCCCCTTATCTAGGAACCCTTATTTTTCATTTAATATTCTCATAGCTCATCTCGAGAGCTTTTCAAAACATTATAGATAGGTATTTTCTTTTTTGATATTTCTTTACCTATGAGCCTCGAAAGTAACAGTACTGAAAAAATCCTCGACTAAAAACCACTTATCCATAGTGTTTTGAAAAGCTCTCGAGGTAAGCTACAAGAATGACCGATAAAAAAAGGCTCCCAACTGAAAGTTTCAAAATTGACCTTCGTATGACCTTGGTGGTTATACCCAAGGTCAACTTCACATTTCGATTTTTTCCCCCTCTTGAAACGAAACACCTTTTATCTAAAACATTTTTAAATGTAAGCCGTACTTTCCAAGATACGCGCATGTGACACTTTACCTGAGACACCCTGTATATGTGTATACCCGGTGAGGCAACAACTATGAGCGGTAGAAATATTTTCCAATCTGTCAGACCTAGGAGAAAGCTTTTCCTACAGAAGTTACATAGTTCGAAGGGGGCCATCGAGTGGTGGCCACGAGGTTCATTCGAATCAGATCGCAAGCGGGCATTGAAAGCCGTGGCCATCACTTTGAGCACCCTCAGCGGAGAAAGTGTTTGCACCGTTTTTTTAAATCGATTTTAGCCTAAAAACATCAAGGTTTCCGGCTACCAGTTTTTTATACTAAATCGTGGCCGGTCATTTTGAATTTTGGTGTGTCAACTTGTGTTTGACAACTCGATAACGTGTAAGCAAAGAATTGTTGACCCATTCGAAAAAATAGGAATGACCTTGAAATCTCAGAAACGCCTCCACCTGGATGAACTTCGTGGCCACCATTCGATGACCCCCTTCGGACTATGCAACTTTTGTAGGAAGAGTTTCCTCCTAAGTCCGATAGGTCAGACCAAATTACTGCTGTTAATAATTGTTGCCTCACCCTGTATACAGACATTGATATAATGAAAAGAGGCTGGGGCCAGCGCAAGAGCCTCACCGTTAATAAGGGTGCCGATGGTTAATTAAAAGCTCTGTCCTTAAGTCGATGGCGTCGTCATTCATTCGGTGTCACTATGCTGGAGATGCTACACCAGAGGGTCCGTCCAGCGGAATATGGAACTTCTTTCTCCTCATGTAAAATGCCTGGGCGATAATATATTTATATATATATATATATCGCGAAAAGCTTGTTCGACATCAGAAACTTTGGTCGCTACTTGCAGAACACCTTAAAGTACGCCAGAAAAGTAGCGAAGAAAAAAAAACGTGGAAAAAGTAGAGCTTCTTTTGGCGCTCGGTGATATACGTGTATCATTGACGTGGGGTCTCTTTGCTAGTCAAGGCCTCGTTTCCCGTCCAAAATTATTCGAGCAGAAATTAACGACCGTCTCCTCTCTGGCAAAACGTCACGGAGGCGTCGAGAGTGGCCGTAGCAGGTGGAAAAAGGACGAAGATGATGATGAGAGACGAGGAGAGAGAGAGAGAGAGAGAGAGAGAGAGAGAGAGAGAGAGAGAGAGAGAGAGAGAGAGGGAGAGAGGGAGAGAATATCATCTCAAGGAGGTAAAACAGCTCGGATCCTTTCCACTCGAGGCATTTAATATCCTTGGCGCAATGCACCAAAGACAATTAAGGTCATCTCACGGGTAAAGAGACACGCTCAGGCTGACTACCTTTCATCCGTTTGTATAGACGGCAGCAGAGTATTACATCACAAACGTCACGGGGATAAGTCAGGGATAAGTCAGCCGCTCCTTAACTCCGGGCAATTCTCGGGTAAAGAAGAAACGGCTTCGTCGTGGCGAGCTGTTGCCTCATTCCATGAGAGCGGACCGGAAAATCATGGCGAAGCTGCACCGGTGATGTGAATCAAAAACATCGAAAGCAAAGCAGCAAATGCGACTCGAGGAATGACATGTGCAACCCGCTTGACTATAAGCAGCGACGAAAAAAAAGCTCCGAGGTACATGAACAACTATGAGCCGGGCAAGCTCTGTGCATCCGAGGCAACCTTGAACACTGAGGCTTTGGATGATACTGCGGACTGTCAGGTATGCGGTGACTAAACGATTGTGAATCAAAAAGACCGTGGACCGTGAAGTGGAAGCGTGAATCAAAACATCTGTGTGGAATCGACCAAAAGGAACTGCGAATCAAAAGATTTAGGCATCAAAAACCACTTTCAAATCAAACATCTGTAAATCGAAAGCAACTATGGATGAAAAGCAACAATGAATCGAAAGTCACCACTGTAAACATGACAATGTGAACTGACAGCAACTCTGAACATTATAGTATGGACTAACAGGACCTATGAATAAAAATCTCTATAAACTAAAATCAAATGGGAATCGAATGATTTGTGATCCAAATGCAACTGCAAACCAAATGCTCTATAAGCCACACCAACTGTGGAACATCACTGTGACCTAAAAAATTCGCAGATCTAAAGGAACTATTCAACAGGTCAGTAGGTGAAAAGCACCTGTGAGTTAAAATCTTAACTAAACATAATGGGCAATCTGGATCAAAAGAGACTGTGAGCATGACAATGTGGTCCGAAAGTAGCTCTGAATATGACAATGTGGACTAACAGCAACTGTGAATCAAAATGTCTGGAAACTAAAATCAAATGAGAATGAAAAGATTTGTGACGAAAAAACCACTGTGAATCAGATGTTTTTGAGCCAAAACCAACTGCGAAACATCTCTGTGAACTAAATACTTCGTGGATCTAAAGCAACAATGACATAATAGTTTTGTGGCTCAAAACCAGCTATAAATCGAAATCTCGATAGACCAGCAGAGGCCATCTGGACCAAAGGAACTTAGATCTGCTACCAAGTCCTTTCCATTCTTCAATCAGTTCTATTTCCTATCTGATTAGGCATCATCCTCCTTCAATCCGCAGCTACAAGAAAACGATCTCCGATCATCCCTAACCCGATAATCTCTCCCTCATGATCATAGTGGTCACTGCAGTTAGCACAAAAAGTAGCGACTGGAGCCGAAACGCAAGGATGACATGTCACCCCAAAGCGGTAAAAAAATCCCTTCAAGCTTTTTCCTACAAGGCTTCCATTTCATCCCTCTGGAAGGCTCTCCTCCCCTATCAACATACCGGAAGCTGCTCCTCTTCTTGTTCTCACGTCGCTCAGACTCGACTGAGCAAAAAAGACATCCTATAGTGAGAAACCACTCCAGGCGTCTTTCTCGTACCTACGATGACCCTAGGTGGCTATGATCTCGAAAGGAAAGGTTGAGAAGGGCCGGCCACCATTTGTCATCATCGAGGTATCAAAGGCAGCGGGAGAGCCATGAGCCCGTTTGGCGTGTCGTCAACCAAGCAGACCCTACCCCCATACAACCGTTAACCAGCCCACTCATCCATACATATAATAAAACCCTAACAAAGTCGTTTCTACACATGGAATATTTTGCACAATAGTCATTGTGTCATGTTTACAACGACAGCAAGCTCACAAACTTTCGTCTATCAGCTTGTCTACTCAACGAATTTCGTAAACACTTGGCACAAATACAGTTCATAGTCCAGACTAGCCGAAAGGATACCTACTATCCCAATTCCGTCCAAAATGTTAGCTCAACATGCACTACTCAGCCCTCTATCAGCACATCCTATCATACGGTACAATAAGTCGACAACAGATGGCGTCCGGCCGTTTTACATCGCGCAACGCTTTCGTTCGGTCCAAAGCTACGAAAGGAGCATCTCCATACTGGCGTATTCTTTCGCAACTGATCAGCCTATCCTACATTCGCGTTCCGTCAAGAACATGGAAGACATTGATTATGGTTGCGATTCGTAACCTAACCTAAAAGTCGAGTCCACAAAGTCCCATGGCCAGCTAGTGCTGAATACGGATCCCAAGGTGAAAAATGGCTTTCGCGACAAGAAGATGACGGTCCCGAGACATGTGCGGAGGGCGCGACGAGGCGTTCACCCCTAAAGATTGCGGCAGGTCCCGGCGCTGTCCTTCGGCTCCCGGGACAAAAAGAGCTCAGCGGGCGAAAAAGAACGATAGGGGTTGAAGTGTGCGGAAAACGCCGCGTGACGTTTCTCGCAATCGTACGTGCGGCCTCGAG
Organism: Ophion costatus; assembly: GCA_951751655.1. Lineage (NCBI taxonomy): Eukaryota > Metazoa > Arthropoda > Insecta > Hymenoptera > Ichneumonidae > Ophion > Ophion costatus. Next base: position 2,319,899 of record OX632359.1, read on the forward strand.
TGTTCTCTTCAACCCGTTGACTTTTCGAATGGCGCATGCTCGCTCTCGTTGCACGGTCCTCAGCAGCCAATAGGAACGATGGCTTCGAGAATCTTTCGACAATTTGTCAATGTCCGTCTCGTCCACTTCCCCGTCCTTCGGCGCTACCCGCCAACCGTATTACAGGACCTTCTTCCTTTCCCGTCGACCCACGTTCTTCCGGCTCTTTTTTCACTCCCTCCTTATCAGATTTTAATCCACCCGATGTCGTTCAGAAAGGCCGAGGCGCTTCTCCGCAGCCTTCCGCGCCTTCCGAATCAAAATATTGATGGACCAGCCCGGGCAATCTGGATCAGAAGCCACTGCGAACGTGACAATATGGTCTAACAGCAACTCTGAATACGACAATGTGGACTGACAGCAGCCCTGAATATGACAACGTGGACCAACAGCAGCTGAATGTAACAATGTGAACTGGCAATCAAAATCCCTATGACCGAAAATCAAATGGAAATCAAAAGATTTGTGATTCAAAAGCAACTGCCGATCAGCTGTAGACCAGAAAGATTACCATCTGCAATCTCCACGCAATCATTCACTGCAGGCAGCGGACCCAAAGTCACCAACACCTACAGAATTCATTGCGAAGCGTGTATTGAATTGGACTCGAGGCTGAGTCACTTTTGTCTTGCCGATTTTTACGGTTCACTGTACCTGAAGAGGTAGAAAATGGAAACCCAATGGGGCACGAACTTCTTGCGCGGACAGGAGCGTGGACTACTCTCGTATATCTCTGAAAATTATGTGTGTGTATGCGTGTGTTTGGCCTTGCGAGAAACGTGGTACGAAAACTCCAACGTCGTCCACCCGGACCGGAGGAAAAGTCCAAGGGTGAGATATGGAAGGGTGGTACACCGTTTCGAATCACTTATTTGCTCTCTCTCTCTCACTTCCAGCCCTCCTTTTTCTCTTCCACGATTGCTCTCTTCTCCCCATCTACAGGGTGTCCCGTCTATCTCGAGACACCGAAATAACTCGAAAACAGCGAAGTAAATCGGCAAACCCCAATACCCGTATCGAGTCGATTCAAAAGAGTAACAAAATTCCGAGATACATTTTCTCATTTAGTGGACTCTTTCAAGGTGATCTCAAGGTCAAGCTCAAAAATATGGAAACCCACATTATAGCGGAATATTGTTCGAAACGTTTCTTTCGTTTCGCCATTATTATTATTTTCTTTCAACAACGAGTGACGCTGAAAGTCATGGCTTCCGAACGTAATTTAGTACGCAGGATAATTAATTAATCGACTAAAAATAGTCTCTATGTGGAAACTGAGATTGACATTTCGAATGCCAATGTCCGTCATGTACCTCATCAAATCGCGACAAAAGTAGCCTACATTGAAGTCTATAAAATTGTTTCGTGTGTGTTTGAAAAAAAAAAACTTTTCAAAGAATGGCCAAGTGAATAAAATTCGGATAAAAATAACCTGTCCTTTTTTACGTAAAATGGAAGTTTTGGAAAAGTTTGACCGTAAAATCACCCTGAAAAAGTCCATTAAATGGAAAAGTTTTCTTTCCATTTTACTTCTCGTTTGAATCTACTAGATTTTTCGATTTCCGTCGCTGTTCTTGAGTTATGTCGATGTCTCAAGATGAATTGGACACCGTGTGTGTCTGTGTGTGTGTGTGTGTGTGTGTGTGTGTGTGTTCACGCTTCACCGACAAAAACACGGGATTGCACTTTTTCGCGAGATTTAATAGTTTTAAAATGGCGAGTTTCTCTCGGGCTTTTCCTTCGACGCTCTCTTCATTTCTCTGTCTTTCTCTCTTCATTTTTTCCTCGACGCTTTGAAGCGCGACCGCGGATGGCCTTACGGGAAAAGTCGGTCTCGTTGAGATATTGCTCGCAGCGGAGAGCAGACAGGGCTGTACTATGTACGACGACGACGTTTCCAGGATGGAATACGAAGTAACGTAACAGAAGGGGAGAGAGCGAGATGTAACGAGGGCTTGGAGCTTGAAGGATTCGATCTATATATATATATATATATATATATATATATATATATATATATATATATATATATATATATATATATATATATATATATATATATATATATATATATATACATATATATATATATATATATATATATATATATATATGCGTGTGTCTTCAGAATCACCATTTTCACACTCACACACACACACATATTAGCAGACAGGTTTTCACAGCTTTTACATTATTCTCCCAGGCTCTCCTCCCCCACACACGCAGCCCTAACTTTTTCATTACATTTTCTCAGCATTTTTTGCAACAGGAAATTATTCGGGAAAATTCCCTTTGGGTACTGTTAGGACTGATGGTCCCATCCGGGATCACCCATCTCAGTATTGGCCCAGGCCAAGTGTGGTGAAAAAATCCACGTGTCCGTCCACCACTGTCTATACCTACTTGGTCTCTTTTTCTCGGTCGATGTGACTTTTCCTCGACTTTTTATCAGTCGGAATCGCAACGGGAAGCCGCACGTCACGTACCGTGGAAAGTAACGTATCTTCGGGTTTGTTTTTCATTTGTTTTTTTTTAGCCTACTGCCACAATAGAAATTCCCTGGCGTCGCTGTGCTCCTACATAACCGGGGACGCTCTTCTGTACTCGATGTTCCGAGAGGAGGCACCGGCGGTCCCGTGTCCGTTTCGGGGACCCATGACTTTCACGTATAATCGCGGCCACGGCACGTGCTCGAGTCCGCAGAGCAACGTGGACACGTGCACGGACGACAGCAGGCTGCTGTTCAAGTATCAGGCGTGCCCGGACGTACCGGCATCGGAGAGCGCAGGTATACCCACTTGTAGATTTAAACTAGTTTTAAGAATATTTTTTATTTTCTTATTTATGCATATAATTATTTGTTTATTTATCTATTTATTCATTTCTTCATTTCTTCATTTATTCATTTATTCATTTATTCATTTATTCATTTATTCATTTATTTATTTATTCATTTAATCATTTAATCATTTATTCATTTATTCATTTATTCATTTATTCATTTAATCATTTATTCATTTATTCATTTATTCATTTAATCGTTTATTTATTTGTTCATCCATTCGTGTATTTATTTGATTTATTTTACTAATTTAAATACGACATTTTAGCTTACTTATCACTTTAATTTCAAACATTGACGTTATGTTTTCAAGATTTAAGCGTTAACATTTCTTTTCACCAACAATTACAATATTATTGAATATGTGAATTATTTATTTATTTAATTATTTATTCGTTTATTCATTTATTCATTTATTTATTCAATAATGTGTTCGTTTTATTTGTTTTATAAACCGAAACATTGCATTTTAGTTTTCTTACAGGTGTTATTTCAAACTTTGACATTATGTTTTCAAGATTTTAACATTTAAACATTTTTTTTACTAACAAATACAATATTATTGAATATGTGAATTATTTATTGATTTGCTTATTTATTGTTTACCCAAATGCGATTAATTCATTCATTTATTTGTTCGTGTATCAGTTTATTTATTCATTCGTCTGTCGATTTTATTTGTTTTATAAACCCAAACATTACATTTTAGTGTACTTGTAACTTTTATTTCAAGCATTGACATTATGTTTTCAAGATTTAAAGGTTTGGACATATTTTTTTTGGCAATTACAACAATATTGAATATGTGAATTATTTAAATACGATATTCTATTCTTTAAACGGCAATTTTTTTTAATGTCTGTTTTACATTGAGAAACATCGTTCCTAAACCATACGAGGCTTATCCTACATCGTAACGAGAAAAAGTAAAAAGAGTATTCTCGATGATGGAGAAATATTGAGGGTGAAATTGAAATTTTCTGATTAAACAAATATGATTGTTGCTTTCGATGGGCGTTTTGGAAATATCCAGCTGATATCCGGGTCTTTTTAGAATTTTTTTCATTCATAAAGAATGTAAAATGTTTTTCATGAAACAAAGAGGCCTGCGCGTTGACTCCGGCGCAAACATATTTTTAACTGACCTGCGTGGGGCCCAAAAAAGGTCGATTTTCAATATTTTTCCTTGTCAAGTTTGAGTTTTTTTTCATTGGCAAATATTGATAAACAATGAAGTTATGATTATTTAAACAAATTGCCGCTGTCGCTGCGTGTTCCATCTCCAATAATTTTTTTTTTTTAATCTACTTTTAGTACACAATCAAACTTCCGCATGACCGGATACTTTTTCGAAATTTTGAAAATTACAAAAATGGCAAGCTGTAGGAAAAACGTTCGATTATGGACCAAAAAAAAAGCAACGTTGATTATTCGTTATCAACTATGAACATATCGCAAAATCATCGCGTCACACGATAGAAAATGTTATAAACTATCCTCCGTACGAATTCCAAGTGAACCTTTTTTTTATTAGAAATTTTTTTACTTAATTTTTTTTTTTAATACTTTTAATAAAATGTCCAAAACCATTAAGGATCACGTTTTACACAATAAGGTCACCACGATTTATACCAGATTTCATCAGAATCGATAAATTAGTTTTTTACTCACCGTCACGCTACTTCTGAAAATTCATTTTAGAATACCGTCCCATGTCTCCGCCCCGTTTAAAAACAAATAAAAACTAAAATACCACCTAACAGCCGAAGCCTGTAACAAAAAATACCCCAGGTCCCAAAAAAGAAGAAGAAATATCCAACTGAAAAAAAAAAAATCATGAAAAAGAGCAAATTTTTTTCTCGCCTTAAGGTATCTCCCCCTTAACGAACCTGATCTAATCTCCTCTCTTCCATCAGCTCGCCAATTCATTCGCATTTCGTTGCACGCCTCAAAATGTTGGGCCCCTCAAGAGCTGCATAAATTCACCCACTTGCTCTTTTTTTTGGCACCCCGGGCTTTGGATCCGTGTGAAAAAAAAATTCCCCGAGCGATCGCGAAAACTGAAAGTGCGATCGCGAGCGAGCGAATTAAGGAGGACGCTCGCTTTAACACCGCGAGTTCGCAGAGCCGTTCAAGCGCAAGCTCGCCCGGCCCAATGAGAAAATTGTTCGAGATGCGATTTAGATAAGAGAAGAAGAAGAAGAAGAAGACGAAGTAAAAGAAAAGAAAAAAAACCGAGGCTTTATGGCCGACGATCTTTCGCCTCGCGCAGCCCGACAGACGCAGACGTTTGACTTGATTGTTCGAGCTAACGGATTTAGGGGCTCAGATGTATAGACACTGCCACACCCCCGCCCACACCTACAGGGTGTCTCATACTCATCGACCCGCTTGAATATCTTCCCAACTGTGGGTTCCAGCAGTTTCAGAGTGGATGCTCGTCCACTCGAGGAACAAAGTTGACCTCTGTACGTCCTCTACGCGTTTATTTGGCAAAATCATATTAGCGCCATTTAACGCGCCCCCTGAGGTCATTGAACTGATAGCGGCTGTTGAGGCGAATACAATGACCTGCAGTCCAAGGTCATCCAAGGTCATTGAAGATGGTTTTGTTTGTAAAAGCTGCCGGGTGTTAAAAGCCGCGCGGCTGAATCGGCGATTTAAATGTCCAGTGATGATACTTCAATGACCTTGAATGACCTTGAGTCGTGAGTCATTGTATTCGTCTCAACCGCTATAGGATGGTGGGCTTAAGACACAGCGTTCCATTTGGATAAACAAAGGTGACCTTCGTATCTTGGTAGAAACTCGAGCTACGCAAAGATCGTCATCGCCATAGTTGAGACGAATACAATGACCCGCAGCCCAAGGTCATCGAAGGTCATTGAAGATGGTTTTGTTTGTAAAAGCTGTTGGGTGTTAAAAGACGCGCGGCTGAATGGGCGATTTAAATGCTAAGTGATGCTACTTCGATGACCTTGAATGACCTTCAGTCGTGAGTCATGGTATTCGTCTCAACCGCTAGAGGATGGTGGGCGCACGACACAGCGTTCCATTTTGATAAACAAAGGTGACCTTCGTATCTTGGTAGCAACTCGAGCTACGCAAAAATCGTCATCACCATAGTTGAGACGAATACAATGACCTGCAGCCCAAGGTCATTCAAGGTCACTGAGGACCCTTTCATTTGTTAAAGATGTTGGGTGTTAAAAGGCTGGCGACTGAATCGGCGATTCAAATCTTTAGTAAACTGATCTGACTTTAGTGACCTTGAATGACCTCGAGTCGTAAGTATTCGTCTCAACAGCCGATATCGCCTTATGGACACAAAACACAACGTACCATCAGAAGAAACGAAGGTGACGCCGTGTTTCGACGTCGCTAGCGGCTGTTCCGACGAATACAGTGACCTACAACCCAAGGTCATTCGAGTTCGTTAAAGACGCTCACGTTTATAAAAGGTGTTGGGTGCTAAAAGACGTGCGACTCAATCGGCGATTTAAATCTCTTTTAAACGGAAACGACTTCAATGACCTTGAATGACCTTGAGTGATGACCTTGGATGATCATGCTATGCGTCTCAGTTCGCATCGAGCGATGCAACTGCTGTTGGATACATTTTTTTTCTCGCACCCATCGATTTCGATTATATCGATGGTGCTGATGGTCACTAGATCACCCGGTATATGTAGATTTATAACTGTAGTATGAAACCGAAAACGTGAGAACGCGATGCTATTCGGAGCCGATGTCGGTTCATGTGCTTCGCGAAGATAGCGCGCCACGATGCCTCGAGGGACCCAACTTCGAGAAAGAGAGACAGAGCACACTGTGCACACCTCTCTCTCTCTCTCTCTCTCTCTCTCTCTCTCTCTCTCTCTCTCTCTCTCTCTCTCTCTCTCTCTCTCTTTCTCGATGTGGAGTTAAAGCAGACACTTTATTGAGGTAGAGCGGGGCCGGCAGGGGGCGGAGAGGCGCTATAATTGTCGGGGTGGGTGTATCCCAAGCGAGAAACGAGGCACCTGTGTACTGTATTGTAGATACCATGTACGAGGTCAATATAACCTCACAAATTTTCGAACAGAGCTTTCTCATGGATGGTTGGGGTTATAAAAGAAATGAAAAACGTCATTGCATGTAGAATTTTCAGATGCTTTGTTTGACGATCTTCCTTTGTTAGTTGTTAGTATTGGCCTGATGAGTGTTTCGTGAAAAAATTCTCGATACCATTTCAAAAAACGTGTCGGTCATCTTAGCGTCGCCATTTTGAATTTTGGACCAAGAAGATTTTTGTTTGGACGTCTCTCATTGAACCCTAAAAGTCTGCTTATACTCAATACTTGATCAGAGAAGTATTTTCCGAGATAAATCGGTTGTAAGATTGAAATAGGGCACCCGGTATACAGTGTGTCCCAGAACTGAATGCATTCCCTTAAATGGGGGGCTGGGGCGTGAAATTCTGAGTCGATTGATATAAGCATGTATGGCTCTCAGATCAAGCCCTGAATTATTATTAATCTTCAAAGGTGGGCCAATCAGACGCTGGCTCATCAGACGCACCTGATTGGCCCGCTTTTGAAAATCAATAATAAATCAGGGCTTGATCTGATACCCATACATGCTTGTATCAATCGACTCAGAATTTCACCCCCTATCCCCCATTTCAGGGAAAGCGTTTAGTTCTCGCACACCCTGTATATATTCTTTCGTCTCCGAAACGATCCCAAATCGCAGAAGATTTTCCAATTTGCTTCGATCTTTTGCACTGGCGAAAAGAAATAGTGTCAAATGTTCCAATGGTGACGAAAATTGTTGTTCTGTCGGGACGGACACAGTGGAGGAACTCGAGTGCCTGGCGACGTGGAAAGAGGGTAGCAGCCGTTACCTCGTCGGGCGTCTGCATCACGGGCACTCGTCGAGCAACGAGGATCGTTACCGATGCTTCGTGTACGAGAGGGCGGGACAGAGCGTTGGCGCGGGAATAAATCGGGCCTCGGTACTCGGCATGTCCACGGGGATGGACCACGAGCTCGGGCTTCCCGGTGCTCCGATACCGGAAGGGGCGCCCGAAATCTACAGGGTCGCCCAGAGCGGCGACGCCACGTGCAACGGCCTCTTCAGCCCGATGGAGGGCTCCAGGATCATGACACTCACCAAAGGTAACTTTTGCCACTATCCAGAGTATCGCGGCTCATTCGAAATAAATGGTAATTTTTTGTACGCAAAGTCTTCAGCATCGTCCTATTTTTTTCTTGTTTTTGTTTCAACGGGGGTGATAGTTTCAGGCGACGAAAAACTTGCTGATTTTCATGATTTTTTTTCTTAAGGAACCATTTCTTTATAATTTTTGAGACTCAGGGTATATTTTATTAATAACTTCGGCTGTTACGTGGTATTTATTATTTGTATTAATGTTTGACAATGGCGGACCTATGGCACGGTCTTATAAACGGGCTGCAGTGGGTGTTGTCGGACGGCGTGACACATAGCGTCGGCGAGATTAATCCGGAAAAAAAACCGACGAAAACTTTTCTTTCGTTAAGACTCAGATGCAGAATATGAACCAAGAAAAAGTGAGAAGTGTTCAAATTTGACGAAATTGTACGCTTTGAAACAAAAAGATTGATTTTTTCGAGAAAAAAATGGCCACATTTTGGAATAAGAAGTACTTAAAACAAATTTTTTTAACATCTAGGATCATCTTTAATACAATAAGGTTGGAAAGATGTATACCAAATTTTGTCAAAACCAATGGATTAGTTTTTTAGCCATACGTCATGGAAGTTTTGAAAATTCAGTTCAGGAGACCCTGACCAACTTCAGCCATTTTTAAAGATCAATTTTTAAAGTTCCATGTAACAGCCAGAAGTAGTAATGAAACATACCTTTAGTCTCAAAAATGTTTTGAGACCCCCTTAAAGGAGGACACCGGCGTGACCAGCCGAAAAATGTCGTCTTTCCGAATTTTTCTATGTCCACTGGGTTATTCATTTGGCATTTTGAAAAAAAATATATTATTGAGTTGATTTTCTGAAGTAATATTGAAAGTTTCAGCACACGCAAATCGTTGCGCTACCTGCTCTCACTGAATTGTCCGTAATTTGGTCAATTTTCCATATTTAAAAATTTACGTTTTTTCCTCATATTTTCGGATGTAAGTGGTGTCCCACCTTAAGCCGCTTAAGGAGCGAAATAGAAATTCGCTCGAAACTGGAAACCTAAAACACGTTCGCAGGATATATTTTCGCGCGCGCGAATTTCCTCGGGAGGTTCTTGCAATTGCGCAGGTAGGTGAGCGAGCGCGCCAACTCGATATCAAATTTCTTATAGGCAAACAATAATTTGAAGCCTTGCGAGTTGGTCTATGGTATATCTCGTTGAAAGCTTCGTAACCTCACTGTCTTTTTCGATCCATCAACATATATGTACAGGGTGTCCCAAATGTCACGCAACAACATGCATAAGCCGGGAATGTTAAATGTTGCGTGACATTTGGGACACCCGGTATATATACAGAGTGGACCATTCAACGTGACCACCCCAAATATCTCCGTTCCCTTTAGTGTGACGAAAAAAATGTCAGGAAGTAATTTCATTGATTTCGAAGCGCTGATACAGTGATTAAAAATTCATTTTTGTCAAGGTCATAGTTTTTGCGTTCTCAAGGTCATCAATGGTTTTTCAAATGGGAACATGGTTCTTTTTTAAAGACGTTCTAGCTGATATTCAGACGAATCCAACGACCTATGATATCATGACCTTGGAATGATTATTCACCAAAACATTTTGGGTTTTTTTTGGGATTGGTTGGGTTTGGTCGGTTTTTTTTTGGAATTGCTTTGGTTGGATTTGTTTGGGTTTGTTTGGGTTTGTTTTCTTCACTCTAAAGGCAACGGAGATATTTGCGTCGGTCACGTTAAATGGTCCACCCTGTGTATGCATTGCTCCTGATGGCTTCTCTATAACAAGAAATATAAGAGAAATCAGAGAGGAATAATATCCATCTGTAGCTCTGAACGGCCGCGGAAGGGCGCGAGAGAGCGAGGAAGAGAGGGAGATGACGAGAAGCAGTTATGAAAACGCAGAGCCGAGTAATTTTCTGGTGGTATTGACTCTACTAGGAGGCCAGGCTAATTGAACAAACTTCCAAGCGCACCTCGCAGTAGTTGAAGGGTGATATACAGGGTGGCTCGAAAAATGACGTCCGAATCACCCCCACGTATATTCCACTACCCTTTTTCATTTATTGCCTATGTGCCTTTCTTTGAGAAATTTTCGAAAGCAATTCAAAAGCAAGGGAGTCACTTTGACTAGTGTACATAATTGTTTTTTTTTTCTCATCTGAACTTTGGTGACCCTCTCAAAGCTTCTTTGTTTGAATTTTATCTATATCTAATGCATCGACGTTGGTGCTCAGTCGGTCATTTATTTATTGCTCAACAGTGCACTTCGTAACGACTGAGTGCACTGTTGCGCAATAAATGAGCAAGTTGGAAAAATCGCGAGTAAGTACACACGCAAAAGAGAAGAAATTAAAAATGCTTTGTTCTGGATTTATAAAAAAGATAGATTGATAAGATTGATTAGGGTGATTCGGATAGGTATTGATACGAAGCATTTGGAATTTCTTTTTGGACGTCACTTTTCGGAACACCCTGTACGTATACATACATGCGTACATACACACACACACACACACACACATATATATACACACGAACATACATACACACACACATATATCTCGAAATATATCGAGAGAGGTAAATATATAGATTGAACACACAGGCAGGGTGTGTGTGTGTGTGTGTGTGTGTGTGTGTGTGTGTGTGTGTGTGTGGGTGTGTGCGTGCGTGCGTGCGTGCGTGCGTGTGTGTGTGTGTGTGTGTGTGTGTGTGTGTGTGTGTGTGTGTGTGTGTGTGTGTGTGTGTGTGTGTGTGTGTGTGTGTGTGTGTGTGTGTGTGTGTGTGTGTGTGTGTGTGTGTGTGTGTGTGTGTGTGTGTGTGTGTGTGTGTGTGTGTGTGTGTGTGTGTGTGTGTGTGTGTGTGTGTGTGTGTGTGTGTGTGTGTGTGTGTGTGTGTGTGTGTGTGTGTGTGTGTGTGTGTGTGTGTGTGTGTGTGTGTGTGTGTGTGTGTGTGTGTGTGTGTGTGTGTGTGTGTGTGTGTGTGTGTGTGTGTGTGTGTGTGTGTGTGTGTGTGTGTGTGTGTGTGTGTGTGTGTGTGTGTGTGTGTGTGTGTGTGTGTGTGTGTGTGTGTGTGTGTGTGTGTGTGTGTGTGTGTGTGTGTGTGTGTGTGTGTGTGTGTGTGTGTGTGTGTGTGTGTGTGTGTGTGTGTGTGTGTGTGTGTGTGTGTGTGTGTGTGTGTGTGTGTGTGTGTGTGTGTGTGTGTGTGTGTGTGTGTGTGTGTGTGTGTGTGTGTGTGTGTGTGTGTGTGTGTGTGTGTGTGTGTGTGTGTGTGTGTGTGTGTGTGTGTGTGTGTGTGTGTGTGTGTGTGTGTGTGTGTGTGTGTGTGTGTGTGTGTGTGTGTGTGTGTGTGTGTGTGTGTGTGCGTGCGTGTGTGCGTGGAGAGAGAGAATAAATTGGCGATCACTGTATGTGTATGGACGTATATATGAATCTGCGTAGGTGGGTAAATTATCTTGTTCGCCTAGGCTGAACTCCCGAGCACAGACGGAGACCCTACAGTCAAAGGGCTTACCGTCGGGCTTAATGTTAATCCATTTTCTCCGCACTCACTGCACAGTAGTCTCGTGATATTAAAAGCCACTTGTCCATATACGTGAGAGAGCGAGAGAGAGAGAGAGAGAGAAAGAGGGAGGAAGCGAAGGAGAGTATGCACTATCGCTGGATCTGCTTGGAATTGCAACGTGTTCAGCACGATCACTCCATCGTATTTTATTACCCACTCGAGAATTATTAGCATTGTGCGTTATTTTTTTTTTTTAATTGCATTTTCCAACTGTTATGTACAGATTTTTTTTGTCTGGTGAAAAAAATGCTGATAAACTTACGCACCGAAAAAAGTGAGGATTAAATCAGTGATTAGGGAATGCAGGGGAATTATTTTTTTTCAACGAAATATTAGGTTATTTTTGGATTCGTTTAGTGAAGGGGTCTTTTCGGGTCAAAGTTTGGCCTAGTAAATGAATCGAGAGGGCGATTGAGCGTGGTTTCTGTAAAAGGACGCTGTGATCGTTATCCTATTTGGTTGCTTTCGATTTTTCGAGAAAAATTGTAACCGCGTTTCAGAGATTTCGAGGATCAAAGGGGTCCCACGTGACAGCTGTTTTTGTTAGCATTTTTTGGGATTTAAAAAAAATGAAAACTTTAAAACACACTATCTTCGAATTTTTATCACAGATTTATTATCATTTTTATAAAACCTCGGAATTGGATCAAACAAAAATAACGAGTCGAATCGACTTTGCACCGTTGCACCGACACTCGTGTGTAAAAAAAAGGTGGTTGACATCTGCCATGATTCCGGAGATCTTGCTCATCTGAACCGAAAAAAACAAACGCCATTTTATTTTGGAGACCTGAGGCTATCGCCGGTACTAGAGTAAAGTAAAAATATCGAAAAATGAATTTTTCGCACGGTTTTGAAAGTTAAGTTCCAAGTTTCGTCATTTTTTTTTTTTTCGACTTTTCCAGCCTGATAAATAATTACGGCAGATATCAGCAATGTTCTATTTCGGGTGAGAGCTGTAGGTGTGCTGACTATAACATAAGAATTAGAGCGAAATCCGTTTAATAGTTTTTGAAATATCACGGAAATCGTGATATTGGTAGATATAAAAATTTTAAGCAGTAAAAATGTTAGCCTGATTGGTCGAATCGTTTTTCCGAAATCACCGAGGCCACGTGAATAAAGTCGTTTTGGGAAAAACGCGTTTATAGTTTACTGTACTATACTGTACAATATTGACCGGTAGAGCGCCCTTTTACTCACACAGTAAAAAGAGAGTACTACTTTACAGTAAACGTATAGAAGTATACGTGCACATGCGTATACTGAGATATAAATTAAAAACTGCCGTTCCTAACAGTTGTCAGGGGCGCGCAGCGGGTAGCCGTCCTAGAGCGCGCGCACCGAGCGTGTCTACTTTAAAGCGCTGCACTGAGTCGATAAAGTGGAAATCTACTTTACCAGCAATTGGATATAAATTCTATGATGGAACAGAGTTGAAAAATGCAGAAAAAATTGAAATTCGATTTTTTCATCATTGCTAATGTATATTCCGCCTTAAGGGGTCTTCCCACTTTAGAATCTAAAAAAGAGCTACTTTCATGATTTTTGTTACAAGCTTATATTATAGATATTGGTATAAAAGTTGTTACACTTAACAAATACGCTTTCGAAATACATTTTAAAAAGTTATTTATTTGAGTCACTAATTATAGACGGAAATAGTAGTTAAAAAAATGTCCTAAAGAAATTGTAGGCCTGCGCTGTTGATGAAATCTCGGAGATGGATCATCCGAAACAAAAAAATCAAACGGTTTTAGATTCAGCGTGTTATTGGCTATAGCGCATCTCACGCGATTTTTAATATATGCAAAAATAACAAAATGGCGGACATTTTTCGAGAAAAACAAAAAAAACGTGTTTTTTCACCTTTTTTGGCAAAAAAATAGCAAATATCGAAAGTTCAAAAATCCTTGATATGCGCTATAGCTATGGGTGTTCAGTAGTTTCGAAGATTTCATCAACGAGCCGTCAAAAAACGTAGTTTCGAGAAAAACGCGTTTAAAGTTTGTTTGGGTTACATAAAAACAATATTTTTTAAATGTATTTCAAAAGTATATTTATTAAGTATAACAACTGTCATAAAAATATCTATAATATAAACGTATCAAAAAAATTCATGAAAATAGCTTTTTTAGGGTTTAAAGTGAGGAGACCCCTAGCGAAAAAAAGTTCTTTAAACTTCAGCGACATGACATACTGAATTTCCAACTTGCTTATAGTACTTCTTCACACTTGCGTTACCATTTTGAGTTACACGCTCGGAGTTCTGGTAGCGCCATCTCTTGGAAAACAGTGAGAACTTATTCAACGTCTTAATAACTTACCAGTCGTTAAAATTCGCCATCAATGAAGACTGAAATGTTCACCGAAGACGCCTGAGGTCGTTAAATTTTACAATGATAACCTACAAAAAGCGCATTTTTCGTCCCGTGAGATGAGTTTTTCTTTTTCTTTTTAGTTTCCAGGCAAGTTCTCGCATAGCGAACCAGAATGAAAACATAGAGGGTGCGCTGGTTACGTTTTTCTGTTTATTTTTTTTCCTTGTCTATTTTTCATTTTTTCGTCATCCGTGCTCTTTTTGTTTCGTCTTCTCGGCGAGTGCTTTGACGCGTACTAGAACGGTAATTGGTAACTTGGAGGCACTAAAATTGAGCCTCGGTCGAACGCGGGATCGCGAGCGCCCCCTACACGCATTTTCCCTACGTATATGCTCCAGATACGTGTGTGCATGCACCAGGAAGCTATGATTTTATCGCATAGCGTTAAAACGTGAAAATTACCTTTTTCATATATACATATATATATATATATATACACAGGGTGTCTGCATAAGATCTTTTTTCATAAAGTTTTCTTAACATTTGAGGTTAAAAAGAAGACTTTTCTAGATAAAACGAATAACCGAGAGTATTTTTTAAAAAACCGGGTAAAAAAAGTTATCATTTGTAGAAATGGCATGCGGAAAACCAAAAGTGAAGGATTTTTTCGAAAAATGACATAAAGCTCAAAATCTTGTGAAAAAAAAACGTGAGACTTTCACTAAACAGAAATTCCAGCACATAATTGGATATGATCTGACTTATCGACAGTTGCAGAATTATTCATTCGTAACAGGACACCCTGTACGTGAAAAAAGCATGCAACGTTGCAAAACCCTCTTCGCTGTTTTTACGACGATGGCATTTGTATTTTCCGATAGGGTCGTCAGGTGCATGCATGGATATATGTATGGTGCAGAATGTATAGCGTAAATAAATGCGGGGTAAAATGGTCCTGTTGAAGGGGAGGCTTAGTACATGGATGTAACGTGCAGGACGAACGGCAGAGATTTAAGGGGTTACCTGGAGGCCCAAAAAATGATCAAATTGAGTTTTTTTTTCTGGGTGACGGTTGGTTCAAGGAAACGCATTTTTCTGAGACGAAGATACGTATGATGAGAGCCTTTGGAAAAAGTCGCCAAAAAAAAACGAAAAACAGCTGGCGGATGAGGAAGATTTTTTTTTGCAACGTTTGGCGGTGGACACTCTCCAGCTTAAACGGTCGGTCCCAAATATAAAAACCAAACGGATTATTCAAGTTAACGATAAATTCGAGTCGTTGACGATCGTCGATTTTGGAAATCTTTTATTTTAACAACGTGGCGAGGCATTTAAACACGAGCATACAAAATCTGGGAAAAAAGTCGTCGTTTTTACGTATCTATTGAAAAATGAAGATCGACTTTTTAAATGTGAGATCGTCAACGACATTGTAATGCTTCACTTCGTATCTTCTGTAAATTTGGAAATAATTCGTCAAGCGGCTCTCGAGATATCATGTCCACCGATTTTGAAAACGGTGCTTCGGAAAAAACGCGTTTTGTCTGTAAGAAGCTGTAGCTCGTTCAATTTCAGGAATATTTCGATGAAATTTTCAGGGAATATAGCTAAAAGGTGATACTATCGAATGAAAATATTTTTGGAAAGTGCCATTTTTTGACCCACCCAGGTAAATGCAGCCCGTTAAATCTGAAAACTATTCATCTGGCTTGACGTCTCTGCATAAGCTTGGGGCCCAAAAACGAGTCGATGTCAATAATTTTTTTCCTGATGAGAGTATCGGAATGAGCAGGTCAGGATTTTACAAACAACTGATACGTAGTCTTGCCGAGATCGAGTTTATTTGTTACTAGAAAATTTCCATAAATAATGGAGTTATAATTGTTTAAAAAAAAGTGTCACCTTGCTGCATGGGCAATAACTATAAGTGACTCCGGCAATGAGGCTCATCCCAAATGACAAAGAAAAATATATACTTTTCGTATACCAATAAAACGTTCGTATCTTCAGATACACTTTTTCAAATTTTGAAAATTCCGAAAATGCCCTACTGTAGAAAAAAAGATTCATTTTTCGTAAAAAAAATCACCTTTATTCATTCATTATTAACAAATGGACAAACGTACGTACAATCTGACAATCTTACAAAATCAGACGAATAGATTTTTAAATACGACTTGCGATCCTCGAAAGACGAAAATATCAATATTAAATTTTTATATACGAAAAGTTTTAAGTTTTTCATTTTAACAGGAGGATTATGACTTTTGGTAAAAACTGACAAATATCTCGATTTTTCGTGCAAATTCTACAATCGGGCGATTTGTCGAATATCGTTTTTTTTTTCTTTTTTTTTTCGGTCGACCGTTTTACCCCACCTTTCGTCTTTTGTAGACCGATAGAGCCCACGACCGAACTATAAGGTGTGTTTGGATGCCTCTGGGGCGATGTACACCCAAAAGGGGTTAAGGACTGACGATACCTGAATTATTCGCATTCTTTATTCTCGTAGCTCGTGAAGGTGTGGATTGGGTGTCTGTGGGGGTTGGAAAAAACGACTTCACCGAGTAGAGATCAGGGTCGTGGAGGAAAGGAAAGGAAGAACACGTCCAAGAATGTATATATATATATATATACACACACACATATAGATATAGATATATATATATATATACACATATATATATATATATATATATATATATATATATATATATATATATATATATATATATATATATATATGTGTGTGTACGTATATATGTATATATATAATCGATACCTCATGTTATTCGCTACCTCCTTCATACCTTCGACACTTCGCAAGACTAAGAAAAGGACCGTAGAGAGAGAGAGAGAGAGAGGGAGAGAGAATGTCACTCAGAGATTGATTGGTTGTAATATATTTACAAATGCTTTGGAAATTTCTCGACGCCGAAATTGATTCAACACAAGTTCTACCTAAATAAATGATAGAACATAAAATAAATCTAAAAAAAATAATAGTACGAATAATAGTCGAAACGTCTGCACACTATAAATGAATACAATAAATCGATCTCAAAAATAACAATCACAAAGCATCTGCACAAATAAAAATTAAGAAGTGAATAACGAATACGATAATAAGATGATAAATGATAAGTGATAAATAAAAAAAATCATCGTACGACGTATGGAATACACTAATACAAAATGAATTAATACGATAAATCAATAATAATAATGATAATATCATATGTGTAGAAATAAGAATTGAAAAGTAAATAACAAATAGGAAGTAAATGGAGACAAAGATCATAGCGACAATTACGAAACGTATATATTAAAACAAAATAAATTGATACAACGAGTGAGTGATAATAATAGAAAAGTGTGTATAGAAATCGAATGAAAAAAGTGAATGAAACGAACAATAAATACAAAAATTGATATATGGGTAGAAATAAATAATAGAAGAAACGAAAAATTTTGAATATTTCTGCGAATATTAATTCTCGTTGCTGAAATGGATCGGGGAATGGGGAATGAATGAAGAGAGAGAGAGAGAGAGAGAGAGAGAGAGAGATCAAGCAAAGTAAATTGTAAAAGCAAAAGTAAATAAAAAACCATCGAATTATACGAAAATATGAAAGAAATAAAATAAAAAATACAATGAAATTGCAAAAATTCGTGTATACTAATTGTACAAAATCGATAAATACAGCAAATAAAATGAATACTACGGAATATCTTCCCATTGACTCGTCAGTGATCAATTACATTATTTAATAAATTTTTTAATCAGTGATCAATGACATTATTTAATAAATGGATACATAAATCAATGAAAAATATATATATAAATCAATCAATGAATAAATAAAAAATAAATCAATTGTAAAACATATAAATTAATTAATTGCTTGGGTTTGTTTGGGTTTGTTTGGGTTTGTTTTTTAATCCGTGATCAATCACATTATTCAATAAATGGATACATAAATCAATGAAAAATATATATATAAATCAATCAATGAATAAATAAAAAATGAATCAATTGTAAAACATATAAATTAATTAATTGCTTGACAGACATGCAAAAACAGATCGAAAAAACGCAAGAACAAAAAGCTCGTTCGAGAGAGCAAACGAGGAGAGATAGGAAGACGAGGCCCCGTACTCGCACACTCGACGAAACCTCGCGTAAAGGCGGCGTCTCGGCAGTGGCCAACAACACCGTTGAGATTTTATCGGCTGTCACCTCGATGTCGCCCGGCCACCCTGGCTCGGCCGAGAAAAGCTTCTCTTGCGACTTTATCGCCTGCGGGCTACGACTTATATATGGAAGATGTGGACAGAAAGAGAGAGAGAGAGAAAGAGACGCCCAGTTAAGGGGTCTTCTTACTTTAGACGCTAAAAATGGCTATTTTCATGGCTTTTTTCATAGGTTTATATTATAGATATTGATATAAAAAATGTTACACTTAATAATTAGATTTACGAAATACATTTTTTTTTAAATGTATTTCTTAACGCCACTATTTATAGACGAAAATGGGAGTTAAAAAAATGTCCTAAAAAATGTAGATCTGCACTGTTGATGAAACCTCGGAGATGGATCATCCGAAATAAATAAAATCAAGCGGTTTTTGATTCAGTATGTTAATGGCGCATATCATACGATTTTTGATATATGCAAAAATAACAAAATGGCGGACATTTTTCGAAAGAAACAAAAAAAAAGTGTTTTTTTCAACGTTTTTTGCCAAAAAAAATTAGTGCATATCGAAATCTAAGAAAATCCTTGATATGCGCTATAGCTATGGTTGGAAAGAATATGTGGTTGAAATTTCATAAGGATCGGTTCAGTAGTTTCGAAGATTTTATCCACAAGCCGTCGAAAAAAGTTGTTTCGATAAAAACGCGATTAATGTTTGTTTAGGTTAAATAAATACATAACATTTTTTTTAAATGTATTTCGGAAGTGTATTTATTAAGGGGTTAGGCCACAGTAACAGATATAAAATCATGTGCGAATTGAGCAATTTTTTTTCGTATGAAAAAGTCATTCACTCATAAAATTAATTGCACATCTATTTAGTACGAATATCAAGCTGTTATAAAATATATATATTTTATCGATGTACAAAATGGCCGACTACTAATGTTTTCTTTCGTTATCTTTTTCCAATCGGCGTGACAAATAACTTCAACAATTTACACTCGAT
Source organism: Ophion costatus (assembly GCA_951751655.1). Lineage (NCBI taxonomy): Eukaryota > Metazoa > Arthropoda > Insecta > Hymenoptera > Ichneumonidae > Ophion > Ophion costatus. Next base: position 2,339,055 of record OX632359.1, read on the forward strand.
TTACTTCAAATTTAAAAGTTATGTTCCCAATTGCATTTCGCAGAGAAGTACATACGGAATTTCTAATTAATCGAAAACTTTTCATTTTACGAGCACCTTTATACGACATTTTTCACTAAAAATTCATTTCTTAATTAAGTTCAAATACCTACAACTTTTGAATAAAACAATATTTTTCAAATTCCGTACGTACTTCTCTAGGTATTCTAATTTAGATTGACGAGAATTTTTGTTTTTCGTTCTTGGTCGAAAATTGTGGATGCTAAATGTCACGCCGCGAAGCGCCTAAAAAAAAGATAACAAACGAAAATATTAGTAGTCGGCCATTTAGTACATCAAAAAAAAAATCTACCAGCTTGATATTCATACTAAATAAAAGTGTAATTAATTTTATGAGTGAAACACTTTTGCATACGAAAAAAAATGGTTAAATTCGCACTTGATTTTATACCCGTTGCTGTGGCCTAACCCCTTAAGTCTAACAACTTTTTTATCAATATCTATAATATGAATCTATCAAAAAAATCATGACAATCACCTTTTGAGCGTCTAAGGTGAGAACACCCCTTAAGATGAACTTTGGCAAAGAGGTAAGTGTATATATATATATATATATATATATATATATATATATATATTGTGGAGGGCAACACCCACAAAAGGTTCCGTCAGCTATCCAGGCGCGAGATTCCAAGGCGCAAGAGATAGCTGAGCGAGACAAAAGAGATTGCTATAAAGTTCCAATCCGTCTTCGAGCATTTGAGATAAAGTTGAGCTCTCTCTCTCTCTCTTTCTCTCTCTCTCTCTCTCTCTTTCTCTCTCTCTCCCTCCCTCTCTCTCTCTCTCTCTCTCTCTCTCTCTCTCTCTCTCTCTCTCTCTCTCTCTCTCTCTTTGTAGGGGGAGGGCCGGTAAGATCGTAAGGAGACAAGAAAGCAGTGCCAACGAATCGGAAAAAAAGAAAATACAAGAAACGAGTACGAAAAACAGGACGAGGGTGAAGAATACGGAGATAATGAAAAATTACGACCTAGCGAATGATTTGGTTCAGCAGGGTCCCGAATTAAGGTTGTTGCTTAAAAATTTCGGGGTAAATAGATTTTAATGCAATTTTTACCAATGGTCATGGCATATCTTGTGAATATCCTGGCGAAAGGAGAACGAAGGTTACTCCACTCGTTTATTAAATATTACATTTTAAAGTTCACGTCAATCTCCACTTGATCGCATTGGCTGCACGAGGCAACGACGTTACCATTTTAGTTTTTCGCGTATATCTTCCGTTTTTATGAAGAAAGTCACCCGAAAGACGAATATGGTTTGCAGGATAGTGTACAGAAAAATATTACCGAAAAAAAATTGACAGGTTGCCGATGTTATTCAGTTGTCAGACGGCGTGACACATAACGTGGGCGGGTTTGATCTGAAAAAAAATTGACGAAAACTTTTTCTTCATTAACATTTATACGCAGAATATGGACCACGAAAAAGTGAGAAATATTGAAAATCGATGAAATAGTACGCTTTGAAACAAAAAAAAATTGAACTTCCCGTAACAAAAAAGCTACATTCAGCAACGAAAAATACTTTTCTTTTCGATTTTCAAAAACATTTAAGCTCATATTTTAGGCAATAAGTCTAAAAATATTTGTACCAAATTTGATCAGGATCGGTCGATTAGTTTTTCAGCTGGACGTCACGCCAGTTTTGAAAATGCAGTTTGGAAAAACGTGCCACACCTCCGCCATTTTTAAACATAAATGAAAGATTAAAAAATACCATGCAACAGCCGAAAGTAGTGATAAGACATGCCGGAAGTCTCACGAATGGTGAAGAAATATTTTCTTATTTTAAAAAATAATGAAAATTGCCAAATGTTTTCCTCTATCAGAGGGTATCGCCCCCCTCAATTAAGTATGTTTCTTCGTCCCTTGGGTCGAGAAGAACAAGCGTAAAATAACTCGCACTGCATCATTATCACGTGAAGAGGAAACTTTTTTTTCAGTCTCGTCGCCGAGCAAGTGCCGTTTTCCCAGTTGGCTGAGCGGCCACACGAGCAGCGGTCTCACGTGGCACACACTCGATCTAACGAGATCGTATACGTTTCATCCGCGGAACGCCAGTCTTCACGTGACCCGGTCGAACGCGAGCAATTCGAGGATCGACGCTGGTGTCCTCGATCCCCAGGACTTCACGGATCGAGAGGAACAAGATGTGAAAATATTGTGCAGCAGCATCAAACAGACGAATCCGACTCAAACGATGTCGATGATGGTGGCCCACTTCACAGTGGGATGGTGAGATTTTCTTCACCTTTGACTCGGCTCTTGAATTTTTTTTCTTACTTCTCGTGGCTCTCAAAGAGTCTCCAAAATTTCGTTGCATTTTCGCAATCCAGGTACTTTTTTAGTTACGTGTATTTGAGACAAACAAAAAATCGTTACATTTTGATTTGATAGGAAAAAAATTGTTCTTAGAAAAAGAATTGTTAGAAAAAATTGTTTTTAGGAAAAAAAAATTGTTTTTAGAAAAAAAATGTTTTTAGAAAAAAATTGTGCTTTGAAAAAATTGTTTTTAAGGGAAAAGGTTTAGGAAAAAAAATGTTTTATGACAACAAAGTTTTTAGAAAAGAAGTTTTTAGAAAAAAGTTTTCAGAAGAAAAATTGTTTTTAGAAAAGAATGTTTTAGAAGAAAAATGTTTTAGAAAAGAAAATGTTTTTAGAAAAAAATTGTTTGAAAAAATTGTTCTCGGAAAAAAAATTGATCTCAAAACAAAATTGTTTTCAGAATAAAACGTGTTCTTTAGTAACAGGTTTTTGGGGGAAAAAACATGTTTTTGGACAAAAACATGTTTTCCGACAAAACGTTTTTAGAAAAAAGTTGTTTTTGAAAATTAATTGTTTGAACCAAACGTTTTTAAAAACAAAATTGTTTTTAGAAAAAATGTTTTTGGAAAAGTGTTTTTTAGAAAAAAATGTTTTTAGAAGTTTTTTTATTGGAAAAACGGTTTTTTTAGAAAAAGTCGCATTTAAAAATAATTGTCTTTAGAAAAAAATTTAGAAAAAAAAATGTTTTTAGAAAAAAATGTTTTCAGAAAAAATGTTTTTAGAAACAAATGTTTTCAGAAAAAATGTTTCTAAAAATGTTTTTAGGAAAAAGAATGTTTTGAGAAAAAATGTTTTTAGAAAAAAAATGGTTTTAGAAAAAAATGTTTTTAGAAAAAAAATGGTTCTAGAAAAAAATGTTTTTAGAAAAAAATGTTTTTAGAAAAAAATGTTTTTAAAAGATAAATTGTTTCTTTTAAATGTTTGCAAGTTTTTAAAATAAAAATTAATAAAACCATCCTCTTGTCGACGCTTGATTTTCACAGCCGCAGCGGTTTCATGTGCATGGCGTTCTACAGACGCGACGGTCACGTGGTCGAGGTGCAGACTGGAAGTGCGGTATCGCGTCCCGAGGAAGCTTGCAACCCGCCTCATTACATGGCCCACAGCGTTCCATATCTCACCTTAGTCAGTGAGTGATGAATTTTTTCGAATATTACTACAACATACTCTCTCGCGACCGTCTTCAATTTTTTTACTTACCGATTTCATGCATATACGGGATGTCCCGAAGAGCGACTACATAAAGTACGATCCATAAGCCTCGAATCACCTATTCGAATCAGCCCCATCTTACGCTCCACGATCTTGTTTACCTCTCCAGAAAGAAGCATTTAAAAAATGTTCTCTTTCGCCTACGTACGTTCCGCGCGATTTTTTTTCCTCCTGTTTTCGTTACAAAGTGCACTCTTCGGCGATGAATAAATAACCAACCAAACGCTAACGTAGATTTTCATTTAAAGTTGAACAAAATATATCCAAGAGAAACGGACATTAAAGTTCAAAAGAATTTTTTTTCGACTTATACCAGTATGGAAGACTCCCAATATCTTCAAAAAATTTCTCATACGAAAGTACATGCACAAAATAAAACAAAACCAAACCTCGCTACGGAAGAACACAAAAAAAATGGTTTTTCGCCAAAAGTACGAAAGATCGTAAAACAAACACGGGGGCTATTGAAACGCGTAGTCATTTGTGGCACCTAGATTTTTCTTTCCTGCGTCACTTTTCGGTCCACCCTGTAGGTATACAGGGTGTCCTATTTGAGATCAACCCTCGAATATCTTCGAAATCGTTGAAGTTACCGAAAAAAACATTCGGACACAAGTTGAATGGTTTCAAGTGCCACGTTATCTCGTGCAAGTATATAGTAAGTTTATTCTATATGGACGCGTTCGAAAGTCGACCTTTTTTAAGGTAGAATATGTTTTTTAATACGCCAATCGATGCAGTTTGTTATTTCGTAATATGTTTATATATATACACCCATATATATATATATATATATATATATATATATATATATATATATATATATATATATATATATATATATATAATACATACAACTATAATTATTGCAATCCCTACCGGAATTAAAGTTTTTAAATGATTGGCCACTATTCATGGAATAAAAATTAAATTTAATCCATCTAATCTTTGAAGTTTAGGATTTGTATTTTTATTTACAATTGGGGGGTTAACTCGTGTAATCTTAGCTAATTCATCAATTGATATTATTTTACATGATACTTATTATGTAGTAGCCCATTTTCATTATGTTTTATCTATGGTAGCTGTATTTGCCATTATAGGAGGTTTCATTTATTGATATCATTTAATAACTGGTTTAAGATTACATAAAAAATGATATATATATGTATATGTGTGTGTGTGTGTGTGTTAATATGTATTTATACATGTACAGCGTCGTAACAATTTAGCCATTGTACCCAGAATCCCAGAACTCTCGTAACTTTTCGATTCGCCCCTATTTTCTGCATCCTCGCCCCATTCATAGAATGCGAGAAAGAGAATGGGAGAGAGACAGAGAGAGATCCAATTGTTTACGAACAATATACGAAAGATGAATATTTTTATTCCCTTCCTCGAACCAACCCCCGTCGCCCTTCCTTGTTACTTGTTTGCCCAGCAGCCAATGTATCAGTTTATTGCCGAATGAGAGAGGGGGGAGAGAGGGGGGGGGGGAGGGAGGGAAACAGAAAGAGGGAAAGAGAGAGAGATGGAAAATGGGCGCGGAGGACACAGAAGAGGAGTGTAACGAATTTATACGAGAATAATGGCGAGCTTGGGTAACGGGGTTCTCGAGAGAGGGCGCCCACGTTCCAGGCATCCGGGGTGAGTTATACTCGTACGTACAATTAGGGAATAATAACCTGGGAAATTGCCTTTCCGCGCGACATTACTATAGTACACGGTCCGAACCCTCCTTCATGACTTTCGATCGTTCCTTCCCCTTCTTTTGACTCTCTCTCTCTCTCTCTCTCTCTCTCTCTCTCTCTCTCTCTCTCTCTCTCTCTCTCTCTCTCTCTCTCTTTATTGGCACTGCACTCCTTTATTCCAATCTTCGGCATCCTGTCTTTCCTTTATTCTCAACGGGCATAACGATATACGTAGATACATCAATACGTAGAGAATTCCAGTCTATCGCGGACAAAGATTGGAAATTTACAACACCGGTTGGTGCAACATGTTGAATTAAAAAAATGAAGGACACGATCCTTTTTTATTCCGTGTTCAAGGTGATTCGTGGACGGCACGGCGTAAATAATCTTGACCCGTTCGATGCCTATCTTTTTGTGAACTTTTTTCTTCGAACATCCACTAGGTCAGAGCACACAGGTGAATGAATTGTTTTTTTAACAATTTATCAAGTCGATGGGTACATGTGTTGGAATTTTTCCCTCAATTCGTAACGTGAGGGCTGACGGATAGATTGTGGTTTCAATGATCGTTTTTATTATTATGGCAATTATCATTATTGTAGCAATTACCATTGGGATGTTGAATAAGAACTCGCTGTTTTTTTTTCGTAACAATTGAAGCTTTGTTTCAAAAAGATAATTCCCAATGGTTTGAAACGTTCGGTAACTATTTTGTGATCAACTCTCAATAAAATGCCTCCAATACAACACATAAATATCAGTATTTTCGAAACGTCGAACCTAATGTCCGCATGTTGCTTGCGACAGAGCGGGGTCGCCGTCCCATCGAAAACACTGTGTGCATCAGCTGCGGATTTTTGAAAAATAAAGTAGCGCAGTAAAATTTCCCGCAAATACGCTTTCATGAACCGAAATTTCACATGTTTAACACTATGAAAAAAAAATTGTTTACACTTCGGCGAAATGACGTACACTTAATATCAAACTAGCTTACAAAGGGTGTCTCAAAATGACCTGTCATTTTAACCTGCGCGTCGTTTTTTTTGTGGCGAACATAAAGTACCGATCTTTGACAACTGGCCACAGGAAGTATTGAGCTTTAGTCATGGAGAATGACACGATCGAGCACCGTACAGAAATTGTTATTTGCTGCATTGTTACTGTATAGGTATTGCAGACGAAGTTTCATTGTCGTTTTGTCTCGCACCGCGGTCACGTGAATTGCCACCAAGATCGTGCGATTTGACGCCGTTGGACTTCTTTCTTTGAGCTTTTCTGGTAGGAAAAGTGTATGCCAATGATCCACACACCGTCCCGGAGCTCAAGGGAGCAATTGGACGCACCATTCATAAAATTAGTACGAAATTGTACGAAAAATGTTATCGAAAATTTCGTGAAAAGAGTCAACGTTTGCAAACAGTGACGACATATTGTGTTCCACAAATAACCTCCATTCGTGAGTGGGTGAGTGAGTGAGTGAGTGAGTGAGTGAGTGAGTGAGTGAGTGAGTGAGTGAGTGAGTGAGTGAGTGAGTGAGTGAGTGAGTGAGTGAGTGAGTGAGTGAGTGAGTGAGTGAGTGAGTGAGTAAGTGAGTAAGTGAGTGGATGAGTGAATGAGTGAGTAGATAAGTGAGTGAGTGGATGAGTAAGTGAGTGGATGAATGAGTGAGTGGATGAGTGAGTGAGTAGATGAGTGAGTGAGTAAGTGAGTGAGTGAGTGAGTGAGTGAGTGAGTAAGTGAGTGAGTGAGTGAGGGCGTGAGTGAGTGAGTGAGTGAGTGAGTGAGTGAGTGAGTGAGTGAGTGAGTGAGTGAGTGAGTGAGTGAGTGAGTGAGTGAGTGAGTGAGTGAGTGAGTGAGTGAGTGAGTGAGTGAGTGAATAAGTGAGTGAGTCAGTGAGTGGATGAGTGAGTGGGTGGGTGAGTGAGTGAGTGAGTAAGTGAGTAAGTTAGTGAGTGAGTGCATGAGTGAGTGAGTGAGTGAGTGAGTGAGTGAGTGAGTGAGTGAGTGCGTGCGTGAATGAGTGAGTGAGTGATTGAGTGAGTGAGTGAGTGAGTGAGTGAGTGAGTGAGTGGATGAGTGAGTGAGTGAGTAGATGCGTGAGTGAGTGAGTAGTTGAGTCAGTGAGTTAGTGGATGAGTGAGTGAGTAAGTGGGTGAGTGAGTGAGTGAGTGGATGAGTGAGTGAGTGAGTCAGTCAGTCAGTCAGTGAGCGAGTTTGATGAGTGAGTGAGCGGATGAGTCGATGAATGAGTGAGTGAGTGAGTGTGGGGATGAGTGAGTGAGTAAGTGAGTGAGTGAGTGAGTGAGTGAGTGAGTGAGTGGATAAGTGAGTGGATGAGTGAGTGAGTGAGTGGATGAGTGAGTGAGTGAGTGAGTGAGTGAGTGAGTGAGTGAGTGAGTGAGTGAGTGAGTGAGTGAGTGAGTGGATGAGTGACTGGATGAGTGAGTGAGTGAGTGTATGAGTGAGCGAGTGAGTGAGTGGATGAGTGAGTGAGTGCGCGAGTGTGCGTGTGTGTTTACATTGAATATACATAGTTTATCGTACGGATGCCGCATAATACACATTTGTATACCTACATATATACGTATACCTGCATGGGTCAATATATACTAGCTGTCCCTTCGGCTTCTCCCACATTGAATACCTATCGATGGCGAAAGTATGCGAATGAAGGAAATCGAGTGTTTCTCTTTTTTTTGTTCTCGTGTCGTTTCTTTTTTGTTTTTTTTTTCTGAGCCGTGTAATAAAGCGCAGCAATATATATATTTCATGATCGCGCATTCCGCGAGTTTTACATGCAGGCTTTTGTTCATCGACAAATTGTTTCGTTGCAAAGAGTGGATGTGCGCCAAGCGAGCTCGCACGAGGCTTTGGTTTGCCCGGTCCTGAATGGGAGCCATTAATCATTGGCTACGTGGTCGTTTGAACGAAATGAACAATACGAACCATTTTTCAACACATTTTCGATGTATTTTTTTAAATACGTGTGCATGTACGCGGTTGAAAAAGTAAAGTTTAATTTTCTTCCGGACTACGAAGAATTTTCATATGCGTTCATCGCCTATATATATATATATATATATTTCAACAGTTTTTTCGTTAAAAAATATGGAAATTTCAAAAAAAATAAAAAGCTTCCATAGCAACATAAAGAATGGTTATGAAAAACGACATTTCGAGAAAAAAAACGCGTCCGTCCGCGCCAGGTTTCACGCAGCTAGTCGAATCCCCTTTTCGGAGAAAAAATGCACCAAGCGGAATAATTCGAATGCCGCCCCAAAAATTGTACCGCCTATATTATCGCACGACGCAAAAAAATGTTTTTTCAAATTTGACAGCGTGATGACTCCTTAAATTTTTTATTTAAAAAAAAAATACTATACACGGAGACTCGCTTTGCAAATCGGTAATATACGCTTCAATAATTTTCATTGATCATTCAATTTTCGAAGAAAAAAGAAAATCGCGCATGAGCAGCCACTGTGTCATTGTTTACTCAGCGTGACAAACCTCGGACGCCAATATTTCGACCAATTTTGGTCGCACGACCCTCAAGAAAAAAAAAGTATATACATATATGTGCATGTGCACATTCGAGAAAACGAGATGAAACGAAAACAAAAAAAAAACGTAGATTTCCCCGTAAATGAAAAATCGCGATGGGAATTCGCCGATCTATGAATGAGTAGAAAAATCCACGCAGAGTCGTTGGACCGCGAAGAAAAGCGAAAGAAGCTGTCGTGAAAAAAGAAAACGACGTGAATTAATAGAAGAGATGACAAAAGTGCAATAAGAGAGGAGAGGAGAGTTTTGGAGAGGATCTTCACCGGATTGGCGATATAAAGAAAATTCAGCTGGAGGACAGTTTTGAGAAAGACTCAATGAGATACCCCCGAGCACTTTTTTTTTGACGGACGGCCTAGATATATTATATTATATATACACATATAAAATTATATATATATATATATATGTGTGTGTATATATACATATATATATCGTGTGTGTGTGTGTGTGTGTGTGTAGATATATAATGCTCTACCCCGTATTGGAAACGATCGGTTTCGCAAGCCGTGCGGCTTCGACTTGTAATCCCACGTTGGGAGTTATTGGATTTGGTTTGATCCAGTGGTCGAGCCGCGCCATCTCCTTCTACCCTTATCTTTTAACGTTTTATATACGTAACGGGTGTCTGGCGATCAAAAAATGACATTCAGTGAAATTCCAAGAAAGGTGTGTATACATATATATATATATATATATATATATATATATATATATATATATATATATATATATACACGGCATGTCAATGTTAATATTATTTTTTAATAAAAAAATTTGAAGTAAGAATTCTAAAAATTCTAACGTGTTAAAAATTCAATGATGTACCTTTTCCCTTGTGACATTATCGTTAAAGCATCTTTGTTTCAGAGTAACGACAATAAATCAATTAAAAAATTGTACTTTTGATGAATAATCGACGAATTGTTTCATCAATGTATTGCCGTGACTTTGAAACAAAGATGTTTTGATGAAAATATCACGAGGGCAAAAGGTACGTCATTGAATTTTTAACACATTAGAATTTTTTTCGAATTTTTATCGCAAATTTTTTTATTCGAAAATAATATTCACAGCGATATGGGGTGTTTGTGAGGGTGGTTCAAAAAAAAAAAATATTGCGGTGGTCAACGGAAAATGTTACAACGTTATGAAGTAGTTATTCATACAAAATTTTACAGGTCTAAACATTTTTTTAAGGTAGTGCTCAAACGACTTTTAGATTTCTTTCTTCGATTTTTTGTCCATTTTTTTTCTTCATTTGTTTTCTTACTTTCTAACCTCGTGAAAAATGGTCGTATCTTTAGAAAAATGAGTAATTTTTGGAATATTTGCAAAGGTGACGTGAATTTTCTAAAACGTGGAAAAAAGTAATTTTTCCGTACTCTTTCAAATCAATATTGAGGTTAAAAGAAAATTCTCTAACGCACCAAAAACCCACCTTTAGCTCGCTGTACGATAATTTGTTCATGCGATATTGATGATTTACGAAAAAAGCTCCTTTTTTCTTTAAACATCGATGTGACAAATGTTCGTACAGGGGTCCAAAAACTACCATTTTGAAGCTGAACAATCAGGCTAAATGACCCCAGTATTGATCAAGCTCACAAAAAATTTTTGAATCCGTGAACGATGTTGAAAAAAAAAAATTTCGAGAAGTTTTACCTCGCGCTATTTCTTAGATTCAGGCCGAACGTATTGCTTAAAAAAAAAATTATCGGTGAGATTCGTAAACTAAAGATTTCAGGCTTTAAAACCCTATTTTTTTTCGATACGACCATTTTTTTACGAAGTTACAGCTATACAAACATGAATTTAATTTTTTGAAATTTCACTGTTTCCTTAATGTTTGTAATGAGTGCATATATATCTATCCATAACCGACACTGGAGAATAGGGGAGCAAGAGAGAGAGAGAGGGGGAGAGAGAGAGATTGATTGATTGATTGAGTGAGTGGATGAGTAAGTGAGTGAGTGAGTGAGTGAGTGAGTGAGTGAGTGAGTGCGTCAGTGAGTGAGTGAGTATGTGGACGATGAGTGAGTGAGCGAATGAATGAGTGAGTAAGTGAGTGAGTGCGTCAGTGAGTGATTGAGTGAGTGAGTGAATGAATGAGTGAGTGAATGAGTGCGCCAGTGAGCGATTGAGTGAGTAAGTGGATGAATGAGTGAGTGATTGGGTTGGTGGGTGGATGAGTGAGTGAGTGAGTGAGTGAGTGAGTGAGTGAGTGAGTGAGTGAGTGAGTGAGTGAGTGAGTGAGTGAGTGAGTGAGTGAGTGAGTGAGTGAGTGAGTGAGTGAGTGAGTGAGCGAGCGAGTGAGTGAGTGAGTGAGTGAGTGAGTGAGTGAGTGAGTGAGTGAGTGAGTGAGTGAGTGAGTGAGTGAGTGAGTGAGTGAGTGAGTGAGTGAGTGAGTGAGTGAGTGAGTGAGTGAGTGAGTGAGTGAGTGAGTGAGTGAGTGAGTGAGTGAGTGAGTGAGTGAGTGAGTGAGTGAGTGAGTGAGTGAGTGAGTGAGTGAGTGAGTGAGTGAGTGAGTGAGTGAGTGAGTGAGTGAGTGAGTGAGTGAGTGAGTGAGTGAGTGGATGAGTGGATGAGTGAGTGAGTGAGTAAGTGGATGAGTGAGTGAGTGTGTTTACTATTTTACTTTTATTTTGTAATATTTACGTTGAGAGAGAGAGAGAGAGAGAGAGAGAGATGAGAGAGAGAGAGAGAGAGAGAGAGATTTCACGTCGCGTTGGAAGTACGAGAGGGAAAAGTCGCGCCGCGACGAGAGAACGTCCACCCTTGTGGAGGCCACACTGCGACGGCAAATCGTGGCGTGGGGTTGCCCAGGGGCCACGCGAAATAACGAGTTCGAATCCCCGAGCAATTACGCTGACGGTCACGCCAGGTTTCGGCCCAAGGGGGTTGAAGAGTTAAAGGGTGGCCGAAGCCGAGACAGAGAGGCAGGCAGGAGAACAAAACCAAGGGTGATCAAGATCACACCTATGTATATACATAACCGACACGTGCGGATGGACCGTCGGAGTCTGGCTCCGGCGGTTCTTGGAGTCAAGCAGCATTTTGCATGGCCGATACTGGGAGCGGTGACCGCTTAACCGTTCGCCGGCTGGCCCCCCGCGGAAGTTAGCGGAAGGCTGATACTGCGGAGAACTTTGGTGGATAGTTGACGGGGCGAGGAAAAATTGCTGATTTTCATGATTTTCTTCTCATTAAAGATTTCTCCACCTCTTTTGAGACTTGGCGTATGTTTTGTTACTACTTTTGGGTGGTACATGGTATTTGAAAGAATTTTATTCGTCTTTAAGATGCCGAAGGTATGACACGGTCTTCCAAACGGGTTGCGGTGGAACCAATGAAGATTTTTCCTTTATTGACACTCATGCGCAGAATATGAACCAAGAAAGAGTGAGGAATGGTGAAAATCGATGAAACGGTACGCTTTGAAATGAAAAAATTGAATTTTCCGACGAAAATGGCTACACGTTGCCATAAAAAAGACTCTTTCTCGTTTCAAAAAACATTTAGCATCATGTTTTAGACAATAAGGTTTGAAAGATTTGTACCAAATTTCATCAGAATCGGTCGATTAGTTTTTTAGCTATGCGTCGCGCCAGCTTAAAAAATGCAGAATAGAAGATCGTGTCATACCTCCACCATTTGTAAAAGATGAATAAATGAAAAAATGCCACGTATCAGCTGAAAGTGGCAATAAAAAATACTACAGGCTCGAAAATGCTGAAGAAATCTTTCCTTCAAAAAAAAATCATGAAAATTAGGAAATTTTTTCTCCGCCTAAAGGTAGCTTTCCAACTGAAACGTCACTGCACTGAACTATCAACGGAATATGGGGCCATCTATGCTGGTACGGCTTTCCACAGTTTCCCCATTCCCACGGCAAATGGGAACTAAATTATTATCTACATATAGTTACAGATTCTGAGTTTCCAAAAAACGCTTTTATTTAATATCTAAAAATGGCTGCTGAACGCCACTTGCTTGAGACGTTTGCCGCCTGAGTCATGCCACGGCGTTCAACCTAGCACCTCGTGTATTAATCCAAAACATCAGAGCCAAATAGTTTTCAGTTTACAAGACCCACGCGCTCCATGTGAACCTACGAAATCTAATGAAAAATAAAAATTCATAAAATGGCACTCGTTTGACGAAATGTGACATTTTTCATGAAATTCTTGCCATTGTATTCGTCAATAAAAAAGTCATTTTTCCAATATGATTCCGTAAAAAACTTTAGGTTCAAATGGACGGTAATTATATTGCCTAGAAGTGTGCAAAATTAAGAAATGATTGTTCGGATAGTTTTTGGGTAATGGTCTACGAGGTTCATGAAGAAATGGTTTTCACAAAGACGCGTTCAGTGACAAGAATCAAAATTTTGTGACTAAATGACTTACCGCTTAGTCTACGATTCCGGGGTTATAAATTAGTCCCTCAGCTTCCTCGTGGACTTCATTTTCGGCCATGAATCGTTCAAGGGAATCGAAGAGAAATGGTTCAATAGAGGGGGTAATGCGTAAAAACCCACAAAGACGTACGTAGGAACTCAAGACAAAAATAGAACCCTAAGGGATGTTCGTATTTTTTTAATTCTATATATATATTCAGGGTATCCTGTCATGCATGGACCAGCCTGCAACTGTCAATAGGTCATGTCATGTCCTACTATATACTAAAATTTCACTTTAGTCAAGATGAAAAATCATCTGCTTTTGGTTTTATCGCATGCCATTTCTACAATCGATAACTTTTGTTTGACCCGGCTTTTGAAAAAATACTCTTGTTCATTTGCTTCATCTGGAAAAGTCTTCTTTTCAACTTTAAACGTTGATGAAACGGCGGTGTAAAAGTAATTAAAAAAAGTTGCTTGGTTATTCTCGATTAACATCATTTGCAGAAATGGCATGCGAAAAACCAAAAGTAGATGATTTTTTTTAATTACATATAGCCCAAAATCTCGAAAACCGTGGGACTTTTTCGAAACTGAAATTCCAGCATTTAGTAGGACATGATCCGACCTATCTCCAGTTGCAGGATTATCCATCTATAACTGGACACCCTGCATTTGTAATATTTTTTAATTACTATAGTACATTCTCGTATGCGTAGCCCATAAAAGTCCGCGCACTCGCATAAAATAAAACTACACATTCTCGTTGTAAAATATTAGTATTATTATTATTATTATTATTATTATTATTATTATTATTATCATAATTATTATACATCTAAATAGCTGTCCATGCAAATATAATAAATGCACCCTTGAGCCCATGCGGCAACCGGAAATGCTCCGATTTTATCAAAACCCAATTGACGCCGACCACCCTCTCTCTCTCTCTCTCCCCCTCTCTCTCTCTCTCTCTCCCTCTCTCTCTCTCTTCGCGTGAAAATTTGTACACACATGTTCACGAATACGTCGGCCTATGCTACAGCACGGTTGTACCTTGTACCTCAACCATTGTCAACCCTTTCTCCCTCTCCTGCTACCCCTCGCGCTCTCCCCTCCGCCTTCCTCTTTCCTCTCAGCCACTCTGATCCGTGAAACATCGCACGCAGTCGCGGATGCTGCACGCCCCCCACCCCCCTGCTGTTGATGTTGTACAAAGCTCGCCAGGTAGAATGTGAGGTCCGCCAAACCGTAGAATTTCTATATGAAACACGCGTGTACGACGAGAAAGAGAGAGAGAGAGAGAGAGAGAGAGAGAGAGAGAGAGAGAGAGAGAGAGAGAGAGATTCGTATCAGTTTGTTTGCTTCGTATATCGGCTTATTTATGTTCACTCAAGCATATATATCGAGTCAGAGTGGAGGAAGTGCTCGAGCGAGAAAAAGGGAAAGCGTTCTTATCGGGGGGTCCGACTGTATATTAGAATGGCAAAAACAAAAAATATTCCCGATTCGGGCTCTCACCGGTTAAAATATTACTCAATAATGAAGCAAAGAAGCTCATTAAAGAAGCATCCTGTAGATTTAATCTAACAGGTGACTCATGAGGCTTTCATTTAGTCTCCACTTGATTTACACGTGATAAATTAACGTTTTCTTTTCCAATGTAATCCCTTTACGATAAATACAATCACCGAGTGACCCGGACCAATCAGTGTGATTATTATATATAGTAAACGGATTTGTAACTCCGGATTAAAATCTTTGTAATCAAGCATTCTTTCTTTTCAATCTTCGAAACTTGTTGATCAAGGTTGGAACGAAAGAATGCATGATAGCTGTACCATGATACCTGTGTAAATCACAAAGCCTTTGTAATCAAGCATTCTTTCTTTTCAATCTTCGGAACTTGTTGATCAAGATTGAAAATAAAGAATGCATGATTAAAGGGGCTTTAAACTGGGGTTATAAATCCGTTTACTATATATATAATAATCCCACTGATTGGTCCAGACCACTCATTGATAATATATATCGAATATGATTTGCATTCGATAAGAAAACGTTAATTTATCACGCGTAAATCAAATGGAGTTCAAAAAAACCTCACGAGTCAACTGTCAGAATTAACTTGCAGGCTGCTCCTTTCACGAGCTTCTTTGTTTCATTATCGAGTATTATTTCAAGGGGTGAAAGCCCGAATCGAAATATTTTTTTGCTAGTCAAATATATATAATTATGCATGTGTTCGTTGTGAATACGTTATATGCGGAATTTAGTAACATCAATCATTACCTCCGCCCACGCGACAGAACATTGAAATTCAATAATGCCAAAGGACCACCGCAAATAATTCGTTCAACCGCAATACACACTCAAGTCCTGACGTAAAAGTATATACATGAGTAAAGTGAGTATACATATATGGCTGTATATTGGTGGCCTAGAAAACAAGAAAAAAGAATCTGGGTGCTCTAAAGACTTTTGTTTATTTACGCACACACACACACATATGTATATATATATATATATATATTTAAATTTATTTATCGAATATGGGTGATTCTCCCGAAATTATCACTTTGCAGAACAACGAAATTTATAAACAACGATACTTCATCTTTTCAATTGAAAATTGCAATTGACTTCACTTCCAATCAACATAATGTAATTCCTTATGGATCACACTGATTTTTCAACTTTAAGAAATTCATTATGATCGAGAGAAATAGGGCCAGAGGAATGATGTAAACCTTTTCCTATCAAGTTTTTAAGTATGTTGAGTCCCAAATCGCAAATGATGATAAAATTCTGAAAATTTGGTATGTTTTTGTATGAAGTATTTCAGAGGTCGTGTAAAAATTTCACGACAATTAGGAAGCTCGTTATTGAACAATTAACATTCACAAATTAAATGTTGTTTTATGGAAACTGATGTAACTTTGCAATAAGTTTTTTTTTTGACCCCTCAATTTTATAATATCTACAATATACTGAAAGCAACGGAAACAAAACGAAGTTTATTGATACATTTTTTTTTATTTCTTTTAAAAATTGTTCTTAACAAAATGTTAATTTTTTTATAACGAGCTTCCTAATCGTCGTGAAATTTTAACACGACCTCGTAAATACTTCATACAAAAACATACCAAATTTTCAGAATTTTGTTATCATTTTTTATTTCAACCCTTAAGGAGGTTGAAGTAATGATGATAGAATTCTGAAAATTTGGTATGTTTTTACATGAAGTATTCAGGAGGTCGTGTAAAAATTTCATGACGATTAAGAAGCTATTTATTGAACAATTAACATTAACATGTTTCATAGAGACTCAACATCCTTAACAGGTGAAGAGCGACTCGCTTAATTGAAAAATGATACTGTTAAGAATGACCAGTGGAATTACTCCCTCGCTTGTGACACCGCCTCATGACACGCAAGGTTTGTAGAAAAAATGGCGTAAGCTACAGATATGATACGAAACGACCAGTCATCGGAAAAGTAGATGCAGAAGGCACTGCTCTGTTTAATATTGAAAATGCAATTTAGTCTCTATATCCAAACAAACCCAAACAAAAAAAAGCAAAAAATAAAGTACAAAAGAAGGAAAAAAATAAAGTACAATGAGGGCAAAAAAGTATACATGAATTTTGAACCTAATCTCCACCCATTTTGGTCCAAAGTGGGCGAGTAGCTAATATCAAAAGTAATGGAGTTTTGGTAAATCTACTTATTGAAGCATTATACGATTTTTCTCGAAACAGAATGGTTTTACACGAAAACTGCATAGAACACAAAAAATTAACCTTCCTATACGCTGGACTTTTTCTCGGAAACATTTTTCTCTAACATCAAAATTTTTTTAAATAAAATAGAAAAACTTTTTTTAAATCATCGATTGTGAGTTTTAGACCTTGAAAATGAAACGTGCGGGTATTTTCACCATTATATTCGGGATCAGCAAGTCAAAACACACGAGTCCACGAAATTCTAAATTAATCAGCGGTAAAGGCTTTTCGAAACTGCACCCGAAAGATCTGTTGAAAAATGGGGTTGATATTCGGAAGTGTCACTCCTGTTAGAATCGAGCTGATTTTTTTGTCTGGTTTCTCATAGTTAAAAAACATCATATTTAATATTATTATGGTAGCGCATCAACAAAAACAACGTCCATAGATATTTTTTTAAAGAGTTTCATTCGTCGATCTTTCGAACGTTTTTTTCAGCATTTCTAAAAGAAATATTCTGTTCCTTCAAAATGCAATAGCCATACAAACTATTTTGAGAATTCTTCATTATAAAATTGCGGGATAGCAGCGAAGATAGCATGTGAGCGTTCACTGTGCCCCGTGAAAACTCGACGAAATAGAAAATTTCTTACCTAAGTCTCGATGTATATTAGTGTGTTTACTTTTGCGTTGCCCAGTATATTGGTGACCTATTCGCACATTGTATTTGCATGTTTACATTTCACCCACATCAAATCAGAAGAATCGCTTGAAAGCTCGTTCGAAAGTTGAAAATGGAATTGCATCAATGTGAAATTAAAGTAAAAGAAATGTTAATGCATTAAAAACATTATGCGCCATTAAAATATAACTTAATATGAAGTCCTATAATCATAAAGAATTGATAAATAAAATGTGCAGTCTCTTTTTAGCGGGAGTGACCTTCCGAATATTTACCGTCGCGTCTCCTTTCCTTTACCATAGAGTAACAATAATTGATGTGGGTCCGGGCCAATAAAAACACCGTTTATTTCATCAATAAATGTATATAGGGTTAAATAAAAGAAGATAGGAAAAACGGGAGCCCTGGGTGAGGCGAAAGAAGCGCGGCAGGGGGATGAATGGGAAGTAAGGAAAAAAGAGACGTGGGTGCCGGCAGCGAGAGGGGTTGTGAGCGCCCAGGTTATTTAATAACGAGCCTCGTAAATTCGCCCCCTGTCGCCCTGTGAGTAAGAAATTCGAAACGAACGCAAGCGGGGCCAACGTTAAAACGTAAATGAAAGTGCCTATCCCTCTGCCATCCCCTTCAGCCCCTACCGCCCCTTTCCCTCTTCGCGGCCGTTTCTTCTCTCGTCACTCGTCCTCCCGTGCTCTTAAGGCGTTACCCCCACTTGTAGCGCAAAAAAAGGCCTTTTCCATGATTTTTTTTAAAGAAAACTACGAAACTTTTTTAATCGATCAATATACCATCTTAAAGAACACATCTTGAAGAACTTTCAGTAATTTTTTTATTGAAAAATATTACATTGTTTAGTGGCAAATGGCCGTCAATGAAATAATGTTTTTATATACACGGTTTGCGGTGACCAACATTGCGGCGAAGTGGATCATCTGAAAAAAAAATGCGGATGGATTTAGTCAAATATAAGTATAAACTAGTCTTGAATCGAAGGATTTTAAAAAATATTCATTTTTCACAAAATGGCGGACAGTCAAAGTTAACGGTTCGATTTTAACGAAAAAAAACGGCCGTTTTTTAGCTATAAAACGGCCATTTTTTTCGAAAAAAACAATCGAACGATTAAAGACTACATTTTTATGTATTAAATAAGCCTGCAAAATTTCAAGAAGATCGGTTCATTAGTGTTCGAGTAATCTTGGTCACCGACTTCGGAAATGCCATTTTGAGAAAAACGCGTTTAAAGTTTCAATTTCAGTTCTTCAATTCACGGATTCTTCTCTTTCAACGCTCATATCTCAGTCAATTTTGTTCGGATCGACTTGAAATTTTCAGGACATATTCTCAGATACTTATACTTCAAAAAAATGCAATAAATAAAATCGATTTTTTCAAAATCGCAAGTGGGGTAACCCCTTAACAGCCTTCCGTCTCGGGAGGTGTACCAGGCGACTATAGAGGCGAGCGGGCGAGAGAGAGGGAGGGGGAGAGGTGCGGGGGGGGGGGGAGGAAGCGGAAGAGAGAGGGAGCAGGAGAAAGAGGGAGAGAGAGGGAGAGAGAAAGGGGGCGAGACAACGAGAGTGAAGAAGAGTGGCAAAGAGGAAGAGGGAGAGAGAGGGAGGGGGAGCGAGAGAGAGAGAGTGAGAGAGAGGGGAGCGGGAGCATGAAGAGGAAAGACGAAGCGGAAGAGGCAAGGGGATCGAGTTGGCGAAAGAGAGAGGGGAAAGGAGAAAGAGTGGGAGAAAGAAAAGACGATGGGAAACGAGCTGTATGACGAAGTGACGAGCAAAGGAGGACGAACTCTGCATGACTCTGTTCATAAGTGGGCTCATATATATTTATATGTAGGCAGAAAAAGACGAGAAAAGGAAAAAAGAAAAAGCGGAGATCCCGTTTAGATGTCGGGAGCGCTTTGAAGTTCATTGCAACGGCGAACTTTAAGAGGTTTGGATATCTCTCTCTCCTTCTCCCCCTCTTTTCCTTCCTCTCTCTCTCTCTCTCTCTCTCTCTCTCTCTCTCTCTCTCTCTCTCTCTCTCTCTCTCTTTTGCTTTATAGTTTTGCTTATAGTTGAAGTTGACTTTTGACTGCATATTGGTCATGAGTTTTTTGTTTCTTGAATTTGCTTGGATTATTATATGTACTTTTCTTTTATTTTTTCGGATTGTTGGATGTACTTTTCTTTTATTTTTTCGGTTTTTCTTTTTTCTTTTTTCTTTTTCGCTGTTTTCGCTGGTCTATACGAACAATGATATACGAACGATTGTGTAAATATTCGTAAAATATTATATTAGGTTTAAGTATTTTGTTTGCGAATGCGAAAGAAGTTTATTCGAAAAGATATTGTCATTTGTATACTTTCTCACCTGCGAGAGTCATTTGTATACTATCTCACCTGCGAAACATGAGTATGTAAGGCTGATAGAGAGAAAGTGTATTATTATTTTTAGTGGTTTATGTAAATATTTGCCTCAAAGTACTTGTACTAAGGCATAATAAAATTTATCTATCTATCTATCTATCTCTCTCTCTCTCTCTCTCTCTCTCTCTCTCTCTCTCCCCCCCCCCCCCTATCTCTCTCTCTCTCTGTCCGTTTCTCTATCATCCTCTTCTCGGGTCGCCTTCTAAATACCATTCCTACGAATCAGGAGCCAAGTCAGTCGAACTTTTTCTCCCTGAGTCGTTACGCCAGAGCGGGGGTGCGCGTGGCTCTCAATTTCATTAGAGGCAGCGGTAGTGCGCGCGCGGGCGCGCGATTAACCGGTGAACCGCGTTGAACTGCGGTTAGCCGGATGGATCGTGAGCGAGCGGATGGAAAATCACATAAATAAAAATGGAAAAAAGGCAATACCAATTCGCCAATTCATCGATGAGTTGTTGTTGTTTTTTTGTCCTCGTCACTTTAGATCGAACACTTTTTCAATTGGAGCACGGTTGCTTCATCAGCTGTGCTGTTAAATGGGCCTGCATGAGCTCGAGGCCCTAAAAACAGGTCGATTTTCAATCTTTTTTTTCCGATCAAAGTATCGCGATGCCGAGGTCGGAATTTTACACACTATTGATACATAGTCTTGCCAAGGTGCAGTTTTTTTTTAATTGAAAAATATCGATAAACAATGAAGTCATCATTGTTTAAACAAAGTGAGGCCGTTGCTCCATGGACATTCGGTGCTCCTGGTAATTAGGCTCGTTCGAGGTGTAGCACCGAAGATTGTTCTTCTAGTATAATAGTATAATAATAATCTAGTATATCTATATATCTATTAATATTAATCTAGTCCAATAATAATAATAATACTTTTTTGAAATTTTGAAAATTATGACATGGGCAAGCTCTAGAAAAACGTCGTTTTTTTTACGGAAAAAAACAACTTCAATCATTTTCAATCAATGTATAAACATATGGACAAATTATCCGGTCGTACGATAAGAAAACTCTCCTACGACTGGATGCTTTGTTAAATTATGTAGACGTCAAAAATGGCAAGTTGTAAAAAGAAAGATTATTAACGAAAATGACTTCTAATCATTGTTCATTAACGAATGGACATGAAGAATCGCCCAGTGACACGATAAAAAATATTATAAACTATGCTCAGTCCGAATTCGAACAAAACGGACGAACGTATCTTCGGATACGCCTTACACCGTTAAAAAAATCGCAAAGTGTGAACGCAGCAGATGAGTTGTCCCTCCAAAAAAATCTGTTCGCAAATTCTCGTCAAGGCCCCGGGCTACAAAAGTGTTCCCAAAAAAAATCGTATTTCCGAAGTTTCGAGACTACGCTGACGTCTGAATACGGACGAAAGAAAAATCGCAGGTCCCGATGAAATGAGCTCGAGAATTTGACAAAGTTTGACAGAACTCGTCTTTTTTTCCTGCGACAACTAACGGTCAGCCCCGCGACGTCCACCGGACGAGCAGGGCGCACGCCGAGCTTTGCTAACGAATTATTCGCGAGTGAGGGAAAAAAAAGTTCCGGCTGTGAGGGTACGGCAACGAGGGCAAGGAGGGCGGGGACGAAGAGGGCGAGGGAGAAAAAAAACTGAGCGTTGAACAAAGTTTTCAGGCATCGATTTATGGACAAGAAAAAGACGGAGACAACGAGAGTCCTGGAGAGAGAGAGAGGGAGAGAGAGAGAGAGAGAGAGAGAGAGAGAGAGAGAGAGAGAGAGAGAGAGAGAGAGAGAGAGAGAGAGAGAGAGAGAGAGAGAGAGAAAGAGAGAGGGGGGGGGGGGGTGAGAGGGTGAGAGGGAAAGGGGGTGAGAGGGAAAGGGGGTGAGAGAGGGCGAGAGGGAAAGGGAGGGAGAGAGAAAGAGCGAAGGGGTAGGTTTTCGTTTTGCAACCCCCAAGCTCACCCCTTCTACCCTCTACACACAGCCTAATTGTTCTAGCCACGGCTGTTGGCAGTTAAGGGCTGGTTTTCTAATTACATTTCGCAACTCTACGCGGATGCAGTAAACCTTCCAACACGCGTTTCCAACTTCTCTCTCTCTCCCCCTCCCTCTCTCGCTCTCTCCCCCCCCCTCTCTCTTTATTTTTTATTTTTCGCAACACCCCTCCCCCCTCACGTATTTTGGCCCTTACCCGAGGGTACGTGCTGCACAGGGTACGAAACTTGCGCCCGACCAACTTGCCGGAGGAAAATCGAACTTTCCGGCCCCCTCCACCCTTTTCCTATCGCTACCCCACAGCGACCTGTGCGCCCCTCGCACGGCAAGCCGAGCGTACCGAGGCTTGCGTGCCCTGTACACACATAGTATTTCATTAATACGTCGGATAAGGAGAGTTGAATGAGTCTCGACAATTGGAAAAAGCTCAGAAACAAACGGTAAAGAAACTAACTGAACTGCTAAACTAAACTATAGTAAAATAGTAAAAAAATCGTATGTAGTAAAAATAGTGAAAATATTAAAAATAGTAAAAAATAGTAAAAATAGTAAAAATAGTCAGAATAGTAAAAATAGTAAAAATAGTAAAAAATAGTAAAAAATAGTAAAAATAGTAAAAATAGTAAAAATAGTAAGAATAGTAAGAATAGTAAAAATAGTAAAAATAGTAAAAATAGTAAAAATAGTAAGAATAGTAAGAATAGTAAAAATAGTAAAAATAGTAAAAATAGTAAAAATAGTAAAAAAAAATAGTAAAAATAGTAAAAAATAGTAAGAATAGTAAGAATAGTAAAAATAGTAAAAAAAATAGTGAAATAGTAAGAACCTATAGTAGTTTCTAAACTATAGTTTAGAAACTAACTAAACTACTAAACTAAACAACTAAAAAAGCTCAGAAACAAACGCTTTACCTATTGTAAATGGACAGGTAAAAAAACTCCAAGAGTTACGCATATACTCACACCTCGGACGTACAATGATGAAAAAGACTTCTTGAAGTCAGTTGAAGGCGTTTATTCGATACTTTTTTTTTTCATTTCAATCAACTATCTTCATGAAATAAACGTTTTTTTTTATTTCGCTATTTCGAAGACTTATTTCAGACATATTCCATCATTGAAATGAAAATCTATTAAATAAAAAAAAACAATGTTTTAATTTAAAAAGGGCCAACTAAATTCATTTGGTTTGAATAAAACGATTTTATCAGACCCCAACATTTTGCAGAGCATAATGATTGAAAATCTCGTTCGACCGGATAACAAAAACCGAAAAACAACACTCCTTATATTGAAGTTTATAGACGTTCGGCCGATGACGACTTTTCATTGGAACGGAAGCCGTTATCATTACCGTTTGTTAATAACAAAATCTATCTAGACGTTGTAAATAAAAAAATGTATCTAGACATTGACGCGCCGCAATTTTCGGTATCATGATATTTCAAGCATATTACATTTCTCGGTTATGACTTCCCGGAAGTTTCTGATTTTGCGAAGTATGGCGAGTCAGGATTATGACAGCCTTCCGTATTTTTGGAGTGACGAGCCAACCGGATATCGAAATTCTGTACTGCGATGCTTTTTCTTAACGCAGTTGTCGCGCTAAAATAACGAAGAAAAGTTTTTCTCGTGACAGATGGTTATATATATATATATATATATATAATGCAAGAGAGCAAGAGTTCATAGTTATGTACACGTTGAAATTTCCATCGGCTCTATATTCGAATAGCGCCGGTACCCACGAAACAACTGTCAATGTGGGCCACTCAGCCATAAAGTATTTTCGTTAATTGCATTGGATTTTAAATATGAAAAATCGAGAAAGTTGCTCCCATAAATATTGCCTCCATAACGAAACTTGTATTAATCAGTTTACCTGCAATATTGTATTTCTATTTAGCAATGCAATTTTCTATTTTGACAGCAAAAAGGTCAAGAATTTTCTTTTTTTCTTCACCTCATTGCTTTCATTTTCTTACTTTTCCAATTTCATTAATATTCAAAAAAAAATCCTGCGAATTAAGTGCATGGATCGGTAATGAGGATTCTCAAAAACGTTTTTGAGTGGCCTTGGTTTGGGGCAAAAACCATGTTTGGACT
>OX632359.1:2363407-2433407 GCA_951751655.1 Ophion costatus
AACATGAAGTAGTAAGTATAAATTGTAAATGAAATAATACTAGCAATAATAAAATAACCGATGGTAGTAATACTAATATAATAAATAGTAAATAATAAACAGTAAATATAAAATAAATATAACAATAATAATGAAGAATTATTGAGGCATACTTAGGGTTAATTCAGCTCATGGACAAGGTGCTATATAAATTTTCGAAACTAGCTCCAGAGATAGAATGAGGTGGCACAGAGAGATAGAGAGAGAAATTCTTTCATCTTCCACCCCAATGCTTTCTCCACCATTAGCATTATTACATAACATTCCCCACTACATTTATCTCCATACTGTTTCCCATCCCACTTCCTTTCTATCAATACGTCCAAGGCACAATTAATACCCCCACCCCCCCCCCCCATTCCCACTTCCCCCTCGTCGGCCATTGTCCAGCAAAAATATGGAAGGAAAGAGCGTTGTTTTTTTTTATCGCAATTTTTCTCCCTGCACGTAACACCCGTACATTGACCATCGACTTTTTTTTCGCCCTCACCCTCTCGCTTTATTTTCTGCGACCCTTTTATGAGCATCTGCACTATGAATCTTGTGTCCTTAATACGAAAACCGCAATGTATATGTATACACTCAGATTTACATGTCTGATATACGCCCATATATATATATGCATATACATGTGAAATATGCACACTGCAGCTCACCTGCTGTAGGTGAACGGTGGTGTGAAATTTGCAAGCAAATTGCCAATTCGCAGTCACCAGGATACGTAGCTCGTTCTTGTCGTATAACATATAAATGTTTATACACATATACGGACACGTGTATACAGGGTGGCCCGAAAAGTGACGACCAAAACCAATATCTAGATTCCTCGTATACTCTTATCAATACCTATTCACATCACATCCATCTATGTTGTACGATCTATTTTACTTTTCCAGAAACAAAGAATTTAGCGTTAAAAAAAAATTTTCCCTGTAGCATAATTTTTCATTTTTTTCTCCTCTGTGGATGTTCTGAGCTCTTAGAATTTTTTCGTGCCATTTGGGAGTCACTTAGTGGGCGTCCATAAATTACGTAACGCAAAAGTTCCAAATTTTTCCCCCACCCCTCCCACGTAAGAGAACCGTAACGCCTGGCCTGACCCCCCCCCCCTATTCCGTTACGTAACGGGTGCTTTGTCGTCAATAATTGGGTTTTTTTCACAGAAATAATCAATTATGGAAGGATCGGCTTTATACACATTTTATGAAGTATATATTCATCTAGTTTTATACCAATTTTTATGATTAAAAAAAAATAGCCCTGATTTGGCGACGGAAAAAAAAATTCTCTTCATTCTTCCATCGATATCTTTATGAACGGTTATCTGTAAATAAAAAGGCAACAATTTATCGATATCTATACAAATGTAGCTACCGTTATGCGTAGCGGTTTTTTATTTTGGTTTTTTTCACACAATGTCGACAGTTTGGACATTTTTTTCTATCTTTAAGGACCTTTTTTGTACTCAAACAATCTTTAAAAATAGTAATGATCGAAATTTAAAAAATCGTCTACGTACAACCTTAGTCACTGCGATTACAAGAATGTTTTTAAAAAATTGAAAATCCATTGATGAATTTTTGAGTATTCACTGAGACAAGGTCAAAAAAGTAGTTTCGAGAAAATCGCGATCAAAGTTTTCGTTCCCTTTTTTTTTAAATAAAGTTATGTTTTCTTCTAGAATGTTGATACTTACATTAAAGTATCCAGTCGCGGGTGATATGACGGTTTTTCACCTTCATTGTATTTCTCAAAATAATAAGAGCTTGCACTTCATCTATTCTGAAGGATGAGTTAAAAATTTAAAAAACTTGAACATGCAGAAATTTTGCTATTTCTGGCAGTTATAAAATCGTAAGGTAACGCAAACCTCGACCCCCCCCCCCCCCCCCCCCCCCCTCACGTACGTAGACCGTAACGCCAGGCAGAACCCCCCCCCCCCCAATTGCGTGTAAACTTTAGTGACTGATATTCTCAAAACTATTTTTGAAACTTTTGACGAAAATCGGCGGCATCGAGGTTGGGGTTTAATTGGTCATTTATTTATTGATTAACAGTGCACTTTGTAACGATAGTAATAATATAACGAATCGGAAGGAAAGTACACGCATAAATAAATAAATATTCTTCTCTCGAAATGCCTCGTGTCAATGTAGTTGGAGTTTGGATCGTTGCAACGAAAATTCATTCTTTTTAATTGCTAATTTTTTCGGCCGGCTTAGGATAAAAAATTGATCAAACGCTTTTGCCTACTGCATTCACAAATTTACGCACTCAAATAAAAAAAAACGAATTTGGTTAAGTGTAAAATTAATCAAAATAAAGGACGAAAGAATTACAAAAAAAAATATCGTTGCATTCCATCTATGCAAACTTCAATGTCACGCGTATCAATACGAATCACCTCCATGTAAGTTTTACGAACTTTTCTACTCTTCGAGAAAGATCTATGTTTTTATTTTTCCACCTGCGTACGTACTTTCCTCCCCATTTTTTACTCGCATTATCGTTACGGAGCGCATTATTCAGCAATAAATAAATTATCACAGACGCTAATGTTGATGCCTCACTGAAGTTCAGATGATGTTCACTGAAGTTCAGATGATGATCACTGAAGTTCAGATGATGAAAAAAAAAAAATACTTATACTGGTCTAGATAACTGCCTAATTAGTTTAGACATTTCAAAGGAGAAAGTGCACACACAAAAAACCATGCTACAGGCACAAACTCAAGAAAAAAAATACGCTGCTTTGTTTCCCGAAAAAAGATCGTGGAACACAGATGGAGGTGATTCGAATGACTGTTCATCTACGCTTCTTGATTTGTCTTTTATACGTCACTTTTCAGGCCACCCTGTATGGTTAGCTATATATGTCGCAGCTTGCAAAAGCTCTATCACGCGCACGCAAATTTTCCAGCATTCTGTATTCGCTGTTTCGCCATTTCATTAGGCGACGGGACGTGGTCTCCTTGTGATAAGCTGAAATTCGTAAATATATATGAGGTATTCCATGTGAATCTGGTGGACTTTTTCCCGGACTGTCGCCAATTCGATTAATTTTTTTAAGGCGTTACCCCCACTTGAAGCGCAAAAAAAAGGCCTTTTTCATGAATTTTTTTAAAGAAAACTACAAAACTTTTTTAATCGATCAATATACCATCTTAAAGAACACATCTTGAAGAACTTCCAGTAATTTTTTTATTGAAAAATATTACATTGTTTAGTGGCAAATGGCCGTCAATGAAATAATGTTTTTATATACACGGTTTGCGGTGACCAACATTGCGGCGAAGTGGATCATCTGAAAAAAAAATGCGAATGGATTTAGTCAAATATAAGTATAAACTAGTCTTTAATCGAAGGATTTTAAAAAATATTCATTTTTCACAAAATGGCGGACAGTCAAAGTTAATGGTTCGATTTTAACGAAAAAAGGCCGTTTTTTGGCGATACAACGGCCATTTTTTTTCGAAAAAAAAAATCGAACGATTAAAGACTACATTTTTATGTATTAAATAAGCCTGCAAAATTTCAAGAAGATCGGTTCATTAGTATTCGCGTAATCTTGGTCACCGACTTCAGAAATGCCATTTTGAGAAAAACGCGTTTAAAGTTTCAATTTCGGTTCTTCAATTCACGGATTCTTCTCTTTCAACGCTCATATCTCAGTCAATTTTGTTCGGATCGACTTGAAATTTTCAGGACATATTCTCAGATACTTATACTTCAAAAAAATGCAATAAAAAGAATCGATTTTTTCAAAATCGCAAGTGGGGGTAACCCCTTAAATCTTATTCCATTGACTCTAAAACACATCCTGATTTTTCTTACATTTTTTGAAACAACACTTATTAAAAAAAAAAAATCCGATAAAACGCCCCGATTTAAAAATCTGAAAAAATTCCCAAAAATTCGTGATTATATGTAAAAATTTTCAAGCTATCACCCGCAGTGGAAGTATGATTTTTTCTGTGCTTTCTGAGCGATTAATGTTTAATAAAATCCAAACATTTCAAGAACCGCTAACTTCGGGAGGATACTTCGATATTTGGATACCCACAATGAATTGTTTGGACCATCTTTGAATAACCAAATCACAATCATGGACCGTGAACAGTTAGCAGTCAAAAAGTTCTGGTATTCGTTTCAATTGAAGTCGTCTTGAGCACAGAAAAGATCATACTTCCACTTCGGGTGATAGCTTGAAAATTTTTACATATAATCACGCATTTTTGGGATTTTTTTCAGATTCTTAAATCGGGGCACTTTTTCCGAATTTTTTTTTTTTCTACTAACGGTTGTTTCGAAAAATGTTTAAAAAAATGCAGGGTGTCTTTAGAGTCAATGGAATCAGATTTAAAAAATTCGAATTGACGGGTGTTAGGGAAAAAGTCCACCGGATTCACGTGGAATACCTCATATATACTCGTATAATCATCGTCTCGACGATTTCGCACGAGCGGGCTGTGCCATCCCGCAAATATTACGGTACAAACCGAGAAACCTGCCACGGCCAGAGCCAGTTTGTATATCATAAGCGACGACGTCTCCATTTTTCGCTCGCGTTATAAAACCGCACTCTTCCGAAATACAATGCCGCGACGATATAAAGTACGCGGCTCCGATTTACCCTGA
Source organism: Ophion costatus (assembly GCA_951751655.1). Classification (NCBI taxonomy): domain Eukaryota; kingdom Metazoa; phylum Arthropoda; class Insecta; order Hymenoptera; family Ichneumonidae; genus Ophion; species Ophion costatus. The sequence goes on from OX632359.1 coordinate 2,368,085, forward strand.
GAAATTCTCACTCTCGCTGTGGTCGAGAGGTGTATCGTGTGACCCTTCTTTCAGCGAGTATATAGTGTACCTATTGGTAAGGAAGGGCGGGGGGGTGGGGGGGTTTAAGGGGGGAGTCTCGTCTTACCAAATGCTAGAACGGAAAGACGTTGAGAAAGTTTTCTCGCGTGGGGCTATCGGATTTCCGGTTTGGGGAGGAAGAGTGCTACTGCCGGTTTGTTTTATGGTTGCACGTACACAAATATACTCAATTTTGGTTCCTCTCTCTTAAGAGCTTACACCGCTGTAAACGTTTTATTCGCATCGAAGGACAACAAGAGGACAATAATATTCAAGGACGTTATTATCTTCAAGTGAAGTTATATCCTGAAGTGAAAAAAAAATGTATGTTAAAAAATTCTAGAAAACGGCAATGCTGGAGCCATTCTTGCGAGGTGCGTTAAATTTTAAACGCTCTGTGAAACGCAGTATAACTGATGCAAATTTGAATGTGAAAAAAATGTGTAAATTTCTATTAACTTACATGGGTATAGCTGGAGAAATACGTAAGGGTAGTTCATTTCCGTGTAATTGGGAAACATTCAAAGTGAAAAATCACTTTTCGACAGAAAAAAAGACACTCGTTTGGTAATAAATAATGGTATAATTAACTTATGGAACATCCCGTACGTGTTTTCCTTCGGAATGTTATTTTAAAGATGTGCTGTGATGTGATGTGATGTGATGTGATGTGATGTGATATGATGTGATGTGGTGTGATGTGATGTGATGTGATGTGATGTGATGCGATGCGATGCGATGCGATGCGATGCGATGCGATGCGATGTGATGCGATGTGATGTGATGTGATGTGATGTGATATGACGTGATGTGATGTGATGTGATGTGATGTGATGTAATGTGATGCGATGTGATGTGATGCGATGCGATGCGATGCGATGTGATGTGATGTAATGTGATGTGATGTGATGTGACGTGATGTGACGTGATGTGATGACGAAAAATCGGCACGCAGTCCAGCGTCCCGTAGACTATGATTTGCAAAAAAAATCGAAAGAAATTTCAGTCAGAATACGTATAGTTTTTATTTGACGGTAATTAAACTAAAGAAAATTCAAATTAAAAAAAATTAGAAGCCTTTAAAAAAGATCAACATTTCTGTACAATTTAGATTAAAAGAGTAGCTGTTATTTCGAATTTTTAAGGAAAAATTCTCGTTAAATAGAAAGTAGCAATATCATCAATATTTATACCAGGTTTCAATTCAAGCAGCTCAATAGTTTTTGAGTAATCCTGCGCATCAATTTCGTAAATGCAGCTTTGAGCAAACCGCGTTTGGAGTTGCCATAGAATTTTAATTAAATTGCACTAGATACTTGTAGTAACTAATTACTTAAGTAGCCTGTTACGAAGTAATTAAATTATCAATTCCAGTAGTAATTGTAATTGCTAGTTGTTAATTTAATCACTTTGCGCCCATTTCTCCCTGATCCTCTTCGCTCTCACTTTTCGACGCGCTCTAACATTTTTAACTGGAAGTTTTTCAAATTTCGCTTTGAAAGTTTGGGAAAACATTCTACATAAAGGGTGTCTCAAAATCATCTGAACTTTTACTTTTTTAATAAAGCGTATGATTTATTTGAAAAGTACGCATATTTTTATTTCAATTAGAGATACAAACATGGAGGGTATGTGTGGAACACAACTATCTTTTTTACGATTTGGTAATTTTGTTTTCTAGGCCTTCGAACTGTCGAATGTTTTTAGAACTGTTCTTTTTGCGTCTCACTTCGTTAAGATTTTAGGTTAGTTTTCGATAATAATAGGAATAACATCAACAACGACGATAACAATTTTTTTAAAACAATAGCAACGCTCGCAACATTGGAAAGTAATAAAGATAAGCCGACGCTTCGTCATAATAATAACAATGGTGATATTGATAATAATAATAACAATGATTACAAAAATAATTATAAAAGTAGGAGGGAAACTCACGATTACAAAAAAAACATAATATACTAAGGATAATGCATAAATATTGATATAGAAGACGAATTATTAAAATAAACGTGAGCTCGTAACGAATTGAATTATGTCGAAACGGTAAGCGGCGTAGTTACCTACTTGTTCATAAATCAATAGTCGCTCTAGACGTTTATTTAATACAGACAGATAACGGCAGAGTGGTGGAAGTTGCTTCGATGCACGTTTAATTCAATTTCCAATTATTTTATTTCCATCCCACTATTATTCGATTTCCATTTCTTTATCACCTCCGGTGTGAAAAAAATGATTTGTTCTGACGTCTCAAACAGTATCACTGACCTAGAACGAAAAACAATAACTATTATTTAGTTTTTAAATTTGGTTGACAAATAATAACAGTACCAAATAATGTTTGTTTTAAATTAATTTTACCACGTCCTATACGACTAAAATTATTTATTACGTCTCGAATAGTCTCGTAGGCGTAGAACGGAAAAAAAAATTTAACGTCATCGATTATTTTTATTCACCGTGGATAACACGATGGTGAAAAAATACGAAAAGTCCTGCATACACATGGAAGGAAAAATTCGAATATGGAATAATTCATGATCCTTGATGTGACTCGAGAGGTTTGCAAAAAATTTTCTTCTCTTCGCTGGTTTCGCCACTCGCGTTACGTCGGTGCACTGCATGGTCGTCGAGACAACGATGGTTGTATCATGCAACAGAGAAAAAACCTTATCCACACGTACACGAACACAAACAAATGCGAAAAAAAAACCTTCGAATATTCCGAGAGATGACACGAGATGAGAGTAAAGGGCCTGCTTGGACAAAGGAGACGCCCAGGATATCTGACTTTTCGAGGACCGGAAAACATTTCCGATTCGGTGTTAGATATACGGCAGAAAAGATTTATGTGAAAACCATCGATGAGGGACAAAAGGAGAAGAATTAATCCCCAATATATATATATATATATATATAGTATGAAAAAGTAGTTGCCAACATGGCATTTCTGAAATGCCTGTTCGCAAAAAATAATAGCCTTAAGAGGACTTCTCACTTTAAACCCTAAAAAAAGGCCATCTTCACGATTTTTCTAAATTTGGTTTATGTTATAAATATTCATATAAAAGGTTTTACACTTAATAAATACACTTATGAAAAACATTTTAAAAAAATTATTTATTTAAGTCACTATTTATCGACGAAATTATTAGTTAAAAAATGTCCTAAAAAAATATAGGTCTGCGCTGTTGATGAAATCTCGGAGATTTCATCGGAGGGCATATCATACGATTTTTCATATATGCAAAAATAACAAAATGACGAACTTTTTCGAAACAAAAAACAAAAAAAACGTACTTTTTTCACCGTTTGTGGCAAAAAAAAAATCAAAATAAAAAAATTAATCCTTGATATGTGCTCGAGCTATAGTTGTAAAGAATATATTGTTAAAATTTCATAAAGATCGGTTCAGTAGTTTCGAAGATTTTATCAACAAGCTGTCGAAAAACGTTGTTTCGAGGAAAACGTGTTTAAAGTTTGTTTGGGTTACATAAATACATAGAAAATTTATTTTAATGTATTTTGCAAGTGTATTAACTTTTATATTAATATCCATGATGTAAATCTATCAAAAAAATTCATGAGAATGGCCTTTTTAGCGTCTAAAGTGAGAAGACCCCTTTATTTATTAGACAGATTATTTCAAATATCAATGGTGTACGTCAATTGGTCTACATAGGTCCAAAAAACAGGTCGATTTTTTATTTTTTTTTTCCGATGAGAGCTTCAAGATGACGAGGTCGAAATTTGACACAAGATTCGTACATAGTCTTGCCAACGTTGATGTTTTTTTTTATTGATAAATATTTAGAAACACAGAAGTAATTATCATTTAAACAAAGGGGCGCCGTTGCTGAATGGCCAATCGGTTTAGGTACTTTTCGCAACCAGGCTCATCTGAAATGAAAAATAAATCAAACGTACTTTCAGTATAGTACTGAACCTTATGTATAACCGGATACTCTTTCGAGTTCGTCCAAAAACCGTGCGATTTTCGACTGATAAAAACAACTTTGATCGTCCGTTATTAACAAATGTATGAACATAGAAAAAACATCGGACGGTCGTAGACTAGAAAATCTTATGTCCTATCCTCTATCCAAATTCGAACAAAAAAAAACCGGACGAATAAATTTTGCAATACAACTCACACCGTTTGCTCCGAAAAAAAAACAGTAAACCTCAGTCGTTTTTTAGAATTTATGCAAAATCTTTGTTGCAAATTCAAATCAATACCGTAGGTTATAAAACTATGCAATAAAACATTTCTCATGAATATGAGATTTCTCATATATGCAAAAAATATTTCTTAAATTCCAAGCTTATTCGTACCCTTAAATGTTAATCCAAATAATGTTTACAAAATAATGTTTGCTGACGAAAATGTCCAGGAAGCTCGGAGAAAAAATGCGAGGTGTGCGAATACTTTTTTAACCCCACCGTATAGAAGTGCACACCATTGAGGTACACAGACATGTATATATGTGCACTCGTAGATCGATGAAGAAAAACGAAGAAGGAAAAAAATGGGAAAAAAGTGGCTAGCGTGGCAGCAAAAGAGCGTGAGGGAGGAAGCGAGACAGAGAGATATACAGCAGCTGCAAAGGGAAGAAAATCTTCGGTCAACGTTATCCAGCAATTCCTAGGCTTCTCTCGTCCGCACACAAGGAACCTCTCTTCGGTTGCGCATTTTGTATTATACTTTCGGTTGATCCACAAGAGAAGCCGCGCAATGGAGGTAAAAAACACGTCACTCTTATAGGCCACACACACACAGTTATTCACAGTACTGTGAACAAAGCCAATTTCAAAGTCGTTCAAGGTCATTTAAGATCAAAAAGTGACATGAACTTTATTTTTATGTGAAAACTTTATTCACAGCACTGTGAATAAAGGTAATTTCATATAAAAATAAAGTTCATGTCACTTTTTGATTTCAAATGACCTTGAACGACTGTGACCACTAAATGTTTTTTATGCAGTTTTCGATGCTCTACAAGATAGTTGAAAAAAAATGTACCGTCCCATTTTAAAAAGTGGAGGTGACCTTTACCGTCCGGCAGCGCCTCCACTGAGATAAAAAAAAATGGCCGCATTTGATGACCCCTTTCGTACGGTACAACTTTTGTTTCAAACATTTTTTTGTGACGTCGATAATTACAGAGATATTCAATGTGGCAACAGTTAATGCCTCACTCTGTATATATAATATATAATATATAATAATATATATTATATATATATAATATACCTCCGTTACAATTCCTCCGGTATCAGCATCACGCAAGACCGCCGTATTTCAACTTAAAGAAATACCCATTACTCAAATACTTTAAAGAAATACTAATTCGTCGCGTTTCGAAAAGCTCACGAGGTAAGCTACTAGAATATCCGCGAAAAAATAAGACTTGTGAATAAACATTTCGAAATTGACCTTCGTATGACCTTGGCGCTTACATCCACGGTCAAAATGGCATTGACATCTTTTTGCGCTCGCGAAACTAAACAACTTATACTTAAAGCGTTTTTCCCTAAAATTCGTACTTATTGAGATACAGGCTGGTGAAACTTTATCCGAGACACCCTGTATATCCATCTGAATCCTTAGGTGTCCTCCACCTCCAGCCCTTTCGATCGCCCTCCCTCGAAGCTGCTTGCCCTCTCGCGCCTTCGTATATTGATTATATAAGCGACTGAGCATATACTAACTGCGCTGAAAACATGGCCTGCACGCGGCTAGTCTCGTGCGTGGGTAACGGGCGACCCCCAAAAGCCCCCTCCCCCCAAATTTTTCGGCCGGAACATCAAGGAGGAGAGAACTTAGCCCCTGAACGTCCCTTGCCCCGTGCGCGTCCCGGATTCTCACCGGATCTCTGAGTACGCGTGTACCGAGCTGCGAACATTCGGAGACGACTGCGAAAACAGGGGAATGTGTGCATACCGATCCTCGAAGGTTGAAGGCACTCGGACGATCCGCGCGGCCCTTTTTATCCTTGTCTTTCGTGTCCCCTTCGTGCTGCTCCCCTTCTTCAAGGTTCTTGATCTTCTTCACTTCCTTGGACCCTTGCTGCTACTCGACCTCTTCTCCAAAGTCATCGTCCTTGGGCTCCTTACGTGACCTTCCTTCTCATCTTCTCCTTGAAAGGTCTTGACCTTCTCTTGCTCGTGCCCTTCCGGCTCCTCCACCCCTTCTTTAAGACCCTAGTCCTTTGGCTTATTCTCTGCCTTGTCACCTTCGTCTTGATATTTTTTTTGAGGGTTTATGACCTCCTTTCCTTTTTTGCTTCCTGCTGCTTCCCCTACTCTTCTTGAAGGTCCTTATTTTTTTTGTCCTTTTCATTTTCAGGTCTTGTCTGCTCCTACTCCGCTCTTCGAGATTCTTATACTACTTTCGATCTTCTTAAATGTCCTTTCCCTCCCCTTCTTCGAGGTCGTTGTTCTCCAGCTGCTTCTCGTCTGCCTCGTGACGTTCCTCCTCATCTTCTTCTTGATGGTTCTTGACCTCCTCGGCCCCGTCCTCCCCTTCTCTGTTTCAAGGTTTTTTTCTGTCCTTCTGTGCCCTCTATTTCGGGGCTCCTTTGGCCTTCGCCTCACTTTCTTCAAGGTTCTTGTTCTTCTCTTTCTCCTCCCCTTCCTGCTACGTCTTCTATTCTTCAAGGTCAAGGTTCTCTTCGTCAAGGTGCCCTTTCTGCTCCTCGTCCTTTTAGGTCCTCGTTCTCCGTCTTGTAACCTTCCTCCTGACCTTCCTCTTAAACGTGCTTGGCCTCCGCGTTTTCGCCTCCTTCCTAATCCTCCGCTCCTTGAAGGTCCTTATTCTTCTTTTCATGCCCTTTGTCGGACCTTTTTTGCTCCTTCCCTTCTTCTTCGAGATTCTTATCCTACGCCTTCTCTTCTTCAATCTTATTATTCTTCTCCTCCTTTTCTTAAACGTTCTTGTCCTGCTCCTTCTCTTTATGGTACTGAAGTTTGCATCGTTGGAATGCAACGAAAATATATTTCTTTCCAATTCCCGTATTTTTTTTAAGCACATCAAGGCTGTGCAAGTCGCCGAAACTTTCCTGACAATCTTTCAACATTATAACCAAAAGTTGCAAAAAATTTTTTTTGGGAAATAGTAACAATTAAGAAGTAAAAAAAAATCGAAAAAAAATTTCGTTGCATTCCAACGATGCAAACTTCAGCACCATCTTCTCTTTCGACTCTCTTTGTTCCCCTCCTCCTGTTCAAGGTCCTTGCCCTCCCCTTGCACATATTTTTCGCCTCCTGCTCCTCCACCCCTTCATCGTTGTCTTTTCATCCCTCTACCTCCTCTTTACCAATATTCATTTTTCGCTCCTCCTCTTCTTGGAGGTCCTTATTCATAATTTCCTTTGCTTTGTCGAGCCTTTTCTGCTTCTCCCTCTTCTTCGAGATTATTATCCTACTCCTCCTTTTCTCAAATGTTCTCGTCTTGGTCCTTCTCTTTCTCGTCTCCTGCTGCTCCTCTTCCTGTACAAGCTCCTTGTCTTCCGCTTCAACATCTTTTTCGCCTCCTCCTGCTCCTCCCTTCTGGGAGGTCCTTTCCCCTCTTCCTCTTCTTTACCAATATCCTTTTTCCCCTCCTCCTCGTCCTGCTCTGGCACGTTGTACCCCTCCCTCCCCTCCTCCTCCTCCTCCTCCTCCTCTACCACTTCCGCCCACCTTGTCTCTTCTTCCCCCACCTCCTCCTCTTCCCTCATCGCCCTCCCTCCCTTCACGCAAATGTTTGGCCCACCGCGCTCACATCATGCGGTGCGAGGGAAACAAAGGGCAAAAAAGTGGCGAAACAAAATGAGCGATGAAAAGCACTCGGGGGATATGGACAACGTCCCTGGCCAAGTCGAGCAACGATTTATCACAATCCGGAGACACACCAGAGACCCTCGTGGCCTCGGGAATTATGATAATCCACTCCTACGAAACTAGACACGTTCGGCCAAACGGGACTCCCCTCCCCCTCTCACGGACGCATGGGAGCCAGGCAGGCAACAAGGGAGGCAAGAGAAAATTACACAGGGGGCGAGAGTGTCGACACGGACGAAAAGGGAGGCCAGGTCCTGCGAGCAGGACCTCACGGGTGTCCTTGTGGCGAACAAATGCGTTTACGTGCAACGCATTGTTGGGCAAACCTGTATACTCGGATCCTAAATTACGTTTATACAGGGTGCATCCTTCAAGTTGTCACAACGAGATATTCCGAAAGGTATGCATCTCAGGAAAAAAAATTCCATGGTTTTGAAGAACGAAAATGACAACGTTTATCATTATTTTTTCACGGCAATTCCAAAGGTCACCCTAAGGTCAACTTTAGCTTTTCAAATTGGAATCTATATTTTTCATCGCAGAATCATTTTTTCCGCACGAAAGTGGGTCACTTTTATCTTAAACTTTTTTCAGTCCACTTCTCAGAGATATTTCGAATATTGAACGTAATTTGAAAAATGGAAAAATTGACAAACGCAAGAACGTTTCAGACAAAACTATTTCGTTACCTTCAAAGATTTAAAATATGTATATGTACACGTTGCCACTCGAAAAACTACATTGACCTTGAAACAACCTTCGTAATTGCTATGACAAAGCAAATATCGAAGACCATTTTTTTTTGTTCCTCAAATCTATGGAACTTTTGGTGGAAAGTTTTTTTTTCCACAACGCATTCCACTGGGGATATTTCATTCTGCCAACTTGAATGGTACACCCTGTAAGCGTCCCCTCTCGCATACCGGGATGAACGCCCACGTCGACCTGATACGATTTGGTCTTTATGGCATACGGACACGCGAGTATCGCATATCCATCTAACTTTTCCCATTGACCACGTTCCCCAAGAGAAGCTACAGGAATATATGTATCGCCTAAATTGTTTTCCTTTCTCCCCCCCCCCCCCCCCCCCCTCCTTGCCACTTGGTTGAGATTCGGTAATAAAAGTGGTCATGACTCCTGCGGGCGTCAGCCTCAGGTAGAGCGAGGCCTTTCAAGACCGAAAATACACGAAGCGCAGTAGCTGTGGTCGAACGTGAGCTGCGGCACAATAAACTTTGAACGGATCTCTGTCGTTTTGTACGAATTTTGAAAAATCAACGGCGATTTAAAAATGTAGTACACGCTCGTGAATTGAGGTGGAAGATCGCGAGGAGGAAGGATTTGGCGAGGCAAAGCTGAAGTTAGGAGAAACGGATTGCGCTCGACGACGAGCGGGGCGAAAGAACGTCTGTATATCTGTATACAGGGTGGACCATTTAACGCGACTACCCCAAATATCTCCGTTGCATTTAGAGTGACTAAAACAAACCCAAAATATTTTGGTAAAAAATCACTTCAAGGTCACGATATCATAGGTCGTTGGATTCGTCTGAATATCAGCTGCAACGTCTCAATAAAAAAAAGAATGTTCCCGTTCGAAAAAACATTGCTGACCTTGAGAACGCAAAAACTATGACCTTGACGAAAATGATTTTTTCACCACTGTATCACCCCTTCGAAATTAATCGAATTACCTTCCGACATTTTTTTCGTCACTCTAAAGGCAACGGAGATATTTGGGGTGGTCACGTTAAAGGGTCCACCCTGTATACGCTGCGTATACAGGGTGCCCTGCCTATAGTGTTACAAGCCGCTATCTCCGAAACGACGCGTCGTAATAAAAAAATCGTTCCTACAAAAGTTGCTCGGTTCTGAGGCGTCGAGAAGATGGCTATCTTCGTTTGACCTTGCGCGTTACTGGCAAGGTCTGGTGAAGGTCAACTTTGAAATTTCACAGCTCCGATTTCCCGTTGCATATTCTTCTAGCTTTCTTCAAGAGATTCTCAAAAGTAATAACGAAGCTATAAACAATAAGTTTTCCTATACATTACACCTCATAACTCGAGAAGTACTCGATTAAATTGTACTCATTTGTAGTGTTTTGAAGAGCTCTCACGATATGCTACAAGAATGTACAAAAAAATATCCGGCTTCTCATTGAACATTTTTGCATTGACCCTCACGTGACCTTGACTGTCAGTGCCAAGGTCAAACGAAGTATCCCATCTTCCACTCCCCCCTGAACCTAACAACTTTCGTTCGAAACTCTTTTTCTCAAGATGCGTACTTTTTGAGACAACGGCTTGAAACACTTCGCATGGGTCACCCGGTACATCCCGACTCACCAGTCGCGGAAGAGCCACAGGGGGCGAGAGAAATCGCGAAATGAGGCAAAGTCGAAACCTCGCGAGTCGGAAGGTAAGGGCTGTTTGATAGGATTCACGCACACGATGCACAGTCGCCGTGGAACTCGCGTACACCGGAAACGCACATGCTGCACGAACATTATCGCCACACGTGTGCTTCACGCGTACCTGTATCGTGTAGCGTTATTGGGGGCGATTTTACGCGAGGAAAAAATTGCTGATTTCCATGATTTTTTTTTGTGGAAATATTTCTCCAAGCTTCTTGAGACTTGGGGTGAGTTTTATTACTACTTTTGGCTGTCACGGGGTATTTTTGATTTTTATTAATCTTTAAAAATAGCGACGGTATTGCACGGTCTTCGAAACGGATTGCGGCGGATGTTGTCGGACGGCGTGACACGTAGCGTCGGCGGGATTAATCTGAAAAAAGAACAGCGAACATTTTTCCTTCATTGACACTCGTACGCAGAATATGAACCAAGAAAAAGTGAGAAATGTTGGAAAACGATGAAATGGCACGCTTCGAAACAATACGATTGAATTTTTCACAAAAATGGCTACATTTCGATATAAAAAAATACTTAAAAAAAAAATTTTATCAGTCAACGTCATGTTTTGAACAATATAGTTGGAAAGGTTTATGCCAAATTTCATCAGAATCGGTGCATTCGTATATCGTGTTTAAAATTAATTTTAAAAGTACCATGTCCCTGCCAAAAGTCATAATCAAACGTACCCTAAGTCTAAAAAATAGTGAAGAAATATTTCCGTTAAAAAAAAATCATGAAAATCAGCAAGTGTTTTTCTCGCCTAAAGGTTTTTCCTCCCTTAACCGCGTGAAAACAATTAAATGGTCTCTGAGAGTACGTATATGAGTTTGTAACTTCGCTCGACGATTCTTATGTCTATGTGTATACGTTGATCGATAGAGCCTATACATTTGACCGATTTTCTACGCTCTTGCGCACGTATTCTGGCTGCCCTCGTAATGGGATAAATGGGATTGAGAAATTTTGCGAACTCGGCGGAAAACCACGAAACATCATTATGATCCTCTCTTCTTTTTCATACTCGCTCAGTGATTCGTTTATCCTTCGAATATAAAAAATACGTGTTTTTATTTATGCATGTGATGTTAGGTGTATGTTTTAAATTGACATACGCAATTGAATTTAAAAATATTTTCAAGAATAATAAAATGAATCAATAATAAATAATGAATAATAATATAAAATCCCTATGTATATATATATATATATATGTAGGGATTTTATATTATTACTCATTATTAATTAATTATTAATATTGAGGGATTTGCATGAGCTTGGGGCCCAAAAAGCAGGTTGACGTCCAATTTTTGTTCTGACTAGAATATCGGGATGACGAGGTTGGAATTTTACAGACAATGAATACATTACCTTGCCGAGTTGGAGTTTTTTTTTGTATGGAAAAATATTCATAGGCACATGGGTTATTATTATTTCAACAGAGAGCCACACTTGCTGCATGGCTAATTAGTGTAAATGGCAACTAGGATCATCTGAAGCGAAAAATAAACGAATTTTACTTTCCGTTTGATAATAAAACTTTCTTCACCGGGTACTTTTAAAAAAAATTCAATTACGACAATGGCAAGATGTGAAAAAATGTATTTTTCGAAAAAAAAACTTTAATAATTTGTTATTAACATACCAAAAGGTCATCTAAATATACGACGTGATAAATATGGATAAGCATTCAATAAATGTAAATACAAATAAAATAAACCATTAACGATACATATATATATATATATTTATTTTTTTATTTTTTTATATATATATTTTTTTATATGTGCACATGTAATAATAAATATAATTTTAATACCATTCATGTACAAATTATACAAACGTGACTTCATTCAATTGTCAATTCCTTCACTTATCAAATGTATGGGACAAAAGCAATTTTACTATTTAGACCAAAGAATGTATCATGGCAAAAAGTCGTTTATTTTCTTTAATTCCATTTATAGAATCATCTCTGCGTTCGATCCATTAATTACGAATAACTTTCCAGAGCGTTGGATTCTCATTCCTTTTCGCGCGAGTCCTTTAATACAAACTCGCACAGAGCCCAACTCATCGTGACATAGCGGGATTTTCGTTTTTTTTTAAATTTTCTTCTTCCTCGGGTGCAATGAACTGGGGAGTAGGATGAGTATCGAGCGAGATGATTCGACGCGTCCGGTAAAATATCACTTTCGGTGGAACATGACGAGAAATAATTAAAAATATATTCGGATGATGAGCACGAAAGTACCGCGAAAAGGTACCGGGGCGATCATGTTGTTGTGCAAAGTTTATGCTGAATATTTATATTTATTTACTAAATAAATATATATTACTAAAATTTGATAAGATTAGATACGCTTGGATAAAATGAGATACAATTAGATAAGATTAAATAAGCTTGGTTAAGATGAGATAGGATTAGATCAGATTAGGTTAGATTAGATTAGATTAGATTAGATTAGATTAGATTAGATTAGATTGGATTGGATTGGATTAGATTAGATTAGATTAGATTAGATTAGATTAGATCGGATTGGATTAGATTAGATTAGATTAGATTAGATTAGATAATATCAGATAAGATTAGATAAGAATGAAATACAATTGAATTAGGTTAGATAAGATGAGATAAGATTAGATGTGATTTGATATGATCAGATAAAATTGGATAAGGTGTGGTAAGATTAGATTAAATTATATTAGATTGGATTAGACAAAACAAAATAAGATGAGATTGAATAAGATCGGATGTATTAAATTGGCTTAATTTAGCATATATTAGATTATTATAAGATTAGATAAGATCAAATAAGATTAGATGAGATAAGATAAGAGTAGATAGGATTAGATAAGATTGGATAACGTGTGATAAGATAACATTAAATTACATTTCATTGGATGAGATAAGACAAAATAAGATGAGATAATATAGGATACGATAGAATTAATTAAATTGGCTTAGTTTAGCTTAGCTTAGCTTATATTAGGTCAGATTAGATTAGAATATGTTTGGGTTAGGTTATGTTTTTTTCGTGCACTAGGACGAAAACGTCCTCTCGCACACCACCCTAATGCTTCGAATCATAAAATAGAGAAAAAAAGTCCGAAGAAAATCTAAGTAGAAATAACTCTATAAAATCAAAATCATAATCAAATTAAAGACAATATTGACAATGCAAATGAAAGGATAACGCAGATTTAAAGAAAAATAGCAAGAGAGACAGACAGGATGAAAGAGAGGGAGGTATATATACACAATTAACAAGCGATTTTTCAACGGACGTCGAAATATTTCTCACGAACCGGAAACGAAGAATTTGAACGTATTTTACATATGGCCATTACGTTATCGCGCAATGCCCATAAATTTCCGCAAGCACATTATATAGGGTGTCTCAAAATAACCTGGCATTTCAATTTATCAATAAAACGTGTTATTTATTTGAAAAGTACGAATATTTTTGTTTTAATATAAGGTACAAACATAGAGGTTATGTATGAAACGCAATTTCCTATAAATGGCCGCCTCGTTCCTGTTTGCAAACGTTCACTCCTTTGACGAAATTTTCAATAACATTTCGACGTAATTGCGGAGCGATTTCATTCATGGTGGGTCCATTTGCTTCCTCGAGCTCCGGAATGGTCTGTGGATCATTGGCGTACACTTTTCCTTTCGGAAAACCCCAAAGAAAGAAGTCCAATGGCGCCAAATCGCACAATCTTTCGCCCGCAGTGCGGCAGGTTGCGCCATCTTGTTAAAATAATATGTCTTCCAAGTCCATACCATATGTCATTTGTCGTCTATTGTCTCCCACCCTTAACCTCCATGTTTGTACCTTATGTCAAAATTAAAATATTCATGCTTTCGCAATAAACAATACGTTTTATTGATAAATAAAAATGTCAGGTCATTTTGAGACACCCTTTATATATTTTTTTATACAGACCTACAGCCTTACAACACGAGCTTTTTCATTCTCATCTTTTTTTTCGTTGTCCTTCCCTTTTCGCCCTCTCCCTCTCGCACCCAGGGGTCGGGAAGTCCTTCGTATTCTATTTTTCTTTCTTTTTTTTTTTCATTCGCTCGAGGGGCATGACTCGTCCACTCGGCAAACTCGGCGTAACGAGTCCACGTGTGCCAAAACTTGCCGGCGCAGAGACGTGGCGGAGAAGGACTCGAACGAGACGTCGGGGAAAAAGAAAGAAAGAAAAAACAAAAAGAAAAGGGCCCGCAGCCAGCCAGAACATGGCACGGCACATTCAATACTTATACATACGTAAATTTGTATATATATATATATACACACACACAAATATATATATATATTTGTGTATATATATATATATATATATATATATATATATATATATATATATATATATATATACGTCTCGGGTAAATAGAGCAGACGAATTCGACAGTGCGAGAAAGAAAGTAAGGGAGGGTGATGTGGAGAAAGGATGAGGCCTGACAGCCAATCAATCACTCCCGAAGGGATACACCAGCCCAAGGCGGTGGAGAACGTCCCGTCGAATACTTTTCGCGGATTTTCCCCGGACGTCTTGTACTAATGGAAAATAATTTCCGTCGCTTTGCAAGAGAGCGAGGGTGGGGGAGGAGGGAGAATAAACGTGAAGTTCAGTTTAGATGGATGGACGGTTGTATATGTGGATGTATCTGAATTTTTTAATACATTTATATGTGTGTGTGTGTGTATATATATATATATATATATATATATATATCGGCGAAGTGACAGACTGAATTTAAAGTTTATCGTACTTCCCTATAGACCTTAAGGGGTTTAGTGGATTTCGAAGCCAAAAAAGCATGTTTTCTCTGATTTAAAAAAACGAAAATATATAAATTGTTTTATACAAAATGTTAAGCACATAAAAGAGCAACATGTCAACAATAATTAAAAACATGTTCATCCGATTACTTGAAAAATTCAGCCGACGGGACTTGGTTTCCGGAGACCTGTAAAAAAAAGTGTCCTCGTGGTGGTCAGGATAACTCATGATAGCTTTCGCTGAAATTGAAAAACCAATTTTTCCCTGTTAGTAGATAAGTATAGCTCGTGATTGGGCGAAGGATTTAAAAAAAAATCGACATTTGAATTTTTGCCAGGGTTTTATGCAAAATAGTTCAATTTTTGGTACAATTTACACTACGTATAGCCTCGTAAAATTAGTTGTAATCGAAAATCCATATGTATATATATATATATATCCTTTTCCAATAATCAAAACAATATGCGTACATATATATATATATATATATATATATCTTGTTGATTATTGGAAAAAAAGAACACCTGAGACTCCACAGAAAGTCGTCGTTTTTCACGAACAGTGAGTCGGAAAAAAGAGCAAAAGAGGGAGAAAGTGAGAGAGACCGAGGAGCGGACAACAAAGACAGGAAAAGGCAAAAAAATGTGACTCCATACAACGGAAAATCTAGCAAGCCAAACTCTCCCGTTAGGCACGTCGCAGCCGTGCGCGTCTGACTATGGCAGACCTTTTCTACTGGCACTCGACTTTCTGCATCGCGCGCTATTTGGCTCGCATAATAAACAATTATTATCATGTACAATATTGTATGTAAATTTATTGCTACGTATGAATATATATATATATATATATAAGTATGAATTTAGAATTATATTATTACATACAGAGTGCTTGGCACATGGGCAGTCGCAATATTTTGGGGATTCGGGGGCGTCATTTACGATTTTTTCCACCCTTAGACCCTATGTCCTAAGTGTCACGGTAATTAAGATATCAATTTTTGTCGTTTCCTTTAATTACGTGAAATTTCGCCTTGAAATCGTAATACTTTTTTTGTTTATGTTTATTATAAACCCGAACAAACATTATAAAGGGTGTTCATTATAAATAAATCATTATTTGATACAAATGTATGAAAAATATCAACTTCTAAATTTGTTATAAAAATAACTATATATCTACCCAGTCATGGACATATCTATAGATGCGTATGTCTTTATACGCGTACACCCTCGTGAGTACATAAATGGCACCATAGATTGCACTGTTACCACTTTTTGACCGAAACCGTTCGAGTAACATTCGGATAATAAATTTGCGATTTCCCACATACGTATACATAATATGTATATGCGTGCGTATATATGTGCATATATATATATTTGCATATAAGTATACATATAATGAATACGTATATATACTATATCGCTGTGGTTGGGGACTGTGGTATGGTACATGGTGGACGCGTTCACCACCGCAAAATCAAATTCACGACCAGGCCGATGCGCCCGTGAAAATTTTTTAATGCATAGCTCCATCTGCATGTTTCTCTCTCTCTCTCTCTCATTCTCTCCCCCCATTCTCCCCTCTCATTCTCTCGCTCTCATTCTCTCGCTCTCATTCTCTCCCTCTCGTTTTCTCCCGCACATTTTCTCCCTGTCATTCTCTCCCTCTCCTTTTCACCCTCCCATTCTCTCCCTCTTGTTCTCTCCCTCTTATTCTCTTCCTCTCATTCTCTCCCTCCCATTCTCTCCCTCTCATTCTCTCCCTCTCCTTTTCACCCTCCAATTCTCTCCCTCTTATTCTCTCCCTCTCATTCTCTTCCTCTCATTCCCTCCCTTCCATTCTATCCCTCTCATTCTCTCCCTCTCATTCTCTCCTTCGCATTCTCTCCCTCGCATTCTCTCCCTCTCGTTCTCTCCTTCTCATTCCCTCACTCTCATTATTTCCCTCTCATTCCCTCCCTCTCATTCCCTCCCTCTCATTCTCTCCCTCTCAGTCTCTCCCGCTCATTCTCTCCCCCCCATCCTCTCCCTCTCATTCTCTCCCTCCCATCCTCTCCCTCTCATTCTGTCCCTCTCATTCTCTCCCTCCCGACTGGGAGCGACTGCTCCCTCTCATTCTCTCCCTCTCATTCTGTCCCTCGCATTCTCTCCCTCTCATTCTCTCCCTCGCATTCTCTGCCTCTCATTATCTCCCTCTCACTCTCTCCCTCTCATTATCTCCCTCTCATTATCTCCCTTTCATTCTCTTCCTCTCATCCTCTTCCTCGCATCCTCTCCCTCTCATTCTCTCCCTCTCATTCCCTCCCATTCATTCTCTTCCTCTTATTATTTCCCTCTCTTTCTCTCCCTCGCATCCTCTCGCTCTCATTCTCTCCCTCTCATTATCTCCCTCTCATTCTCTCCCTCTCATTCTCTCCCCCTCAGTCTCTCCCTCTCATTCTCTCCCTCCCATCGTCTCCCTCTCATTCTGTCCCTCTCCTTCTCTCCCTCCCAGTCTCTCCCTCTCATTCGCTCCCCCTCATTCTCTCCCTCTCATTCTCTCCCTCTCATTCTGTCCCTCGCATTCTCTCCCTCTCATTCTGTCCCTCGCATTCTCTCCCTCTCATTCTCTCCCCCGCATTCTCTCCCTCTCATTCTCCCCCTCTCACTCTCTCCCTCTCATTATCTCCCTCTCATTCTGTCCCTCGCATTCTCTCCCTCTCTTCCTCTCCCTCCCATCCTCTCCCTCTCATCCTCTCCCGCTCATTCTCTCCCTCTTATTATCTCCCTCTCATTCTCTCCTTCGCATTCTCTCGCTCTCATTATCTCCCTCTCATTCTTTTCCTCTCATTCTCTTTCTCTCATTCTCTCCCTCCCATCCTCTTCGTCTTATTCTGTTCCTCTCATTCTTCCCTCTCATTCTCTCCCTCTCATTCTCTCCCTCTCATTCTCTCCCTCTCATTCTCTCCCTCCCATTCTCTCCCTCTCATTCTCTCCCTCTCATTCTTTCCCTCTCATTATCTCCCTCTCAGTCTCTTCCTCTCGTTTTCTCCCTCTCATCCTCTCCCTCCCATCCTCTCCCTCTCATTCCCTCCCTCCTCCCCCCCTTCCCACTCATACTCTCTCTCATTCTATCACTATGATTTCTCCTCACTGCCCGAGTCACCGCGTAACTGGGATACTTCAGCCACCGGCAATGGAAAATCCCCCTCCTCGACCCTGCCCGCGTTCTGAACGGCAATAAAGGCACGCACACATGCACGTGCACACTGAGCGACGGACAGAATGAGCAGTGTACTATGAACCCATAGGATGGACCTTGGCAAATTTGTCCTCGTTTCCCGAGCACGCCGAACCGGACGTTCAAAAATATCATTTTTACTGTCTATCTTTTCTTTTTTCCTATTCGTCGGAATTCTCATCTCCTTGGCTTCGAGGAGAAAATTCGCGCGTGGATGCGAACGAGAGGAGAACTCGGTTATTAAAATGAGCGAGTTTCGTCACTGGGCTGCAAGAAACGCGGGGAGCGGGGAAAGTAAAACAAACTCTGCTGGTAGGAAAAACGGAAAGAAATGAACGAGCCGCGGTGAGCACGAACGGAAAAGGGGGAACGCGACTTTTTTTTCACCGCATGTATACACAGTGTATATATGACTTGACGAAAGAGGATTCTTGTTCTTTCGAAAGAGCGAAGAACCCTCGCGATAAATTAGCACTTTTCGTTTCGGCGAGTCACGGTGTATGGAATTTGAAAAAAAAAAACGTATGTATTTGCCTGTGTCGCTCACTTATTCCGTCCTGGATGGATCTCCTCCCTATTTCTGGCTCCCTCTCTCTCTCTCTTCGGCACTCGCCCTCCCCCACTCTTCCGCTGTATATATATTTTCTCTTTTTTCTCTTGAATATCACTTTTCTTTTGTTTTGCCACATATGCTTTCTTTGTACTGATTGAGAAACAAGAATTGCGTGCCACAGGAAAATTTGGTCCTAGTGCCCTAATCTCTTTCTCCCTCTCAGTCTGTTGGACTGTCTGCCTGTCTGTCTGCCTGTCTGTCTGTCCGTCTGTCTGTCTGTCTGTCTGTCTGTCTGTCTGGCTGTCCGTCTGTATGTCTGTCTGTCTGTCTGGCTGCCTGTCTGTCTGTCTGTCTGACTGTCTTTCTGTCTGTCTGTCTGTCTGTCTGGCTATCTGTCTGTCTGTCTGTCCGTCTGTCCGTCTGTCTGTCTGTCCGTCTGTCTGTCTGTCTGTCTGTCTGTCCGTCTGTCTGTCCGTCTGTCTGTCTGTCCGTCTGTCTGTCTGTCTGTCTGTCTGTCTGTCTGTCTGTCTGTCTGTCTGTCTGTCTGTCTGTCTGTCTGTCTGTCTGTCTGTCTGTCTGTCTGCCTGTCTGTCTGTCTGTCTGTCTGTCTGTCTGTCTGTCTGTCTGTCTGTCTGTCTGTCTGTCCGTCCGTCCGTCCGTCCGTCTGTCTGTCTGTCTGTCTGCCTGTCTGTCTGTCTACATGTCTCTCTGCTTGTCCGTCTCTTTCTTTTCCTCACAAGCGCATCTCGATCCAGGGAGTTTCTTCTGTCCCAAGCCGTAGCCAGGAAATTGCATCGTACGAGCGGCCCACCGCCTCGCCCGAGTTTCCGGTGGCTAACTCGCAACTCGCCGCGTGGGGCGCGGGGGAAGGGGGGGAGGGGGTTGAGGAAGTGAGAGGCCGAAGAAATGCCGCCGGAGGCTGTGCATGTCGAGTACGCTCTTCGTATACTTTCTGCTCCCATGATCCCGTGGACCGTGCTCCACATCTTTCTCTTGCTCTCTTCACCTCTCTCTCTCTCTCTCTCTCTCGACCTCCCACTCTTCTTTCTGGCTCGCAAAATTAAACTTTTTTGCCTGTCCTGATATATAACGAGGGATGATTTCTAGCCTAGCGTGCTGCTCCATACGACTATATATATGCTTGCCCTATGTATAATAATCTGTGGCTCTCTTTCTTTCGCCTGCTCGCTCGAATCCTCTCTCGACCTGCCATCACTCATTTCTACAGGAGGAAGTAAAGGAGAAGGAAATTGCACGAAGCAAGAAAGCGCGGAGGACAGGACGGACCTTTCGCCAAAATTTTCATGGCGGCTGAGCTGTCTCGTTATTATCAATGTATGCGGAGTCAGCGAAAAAAACGACCCGTCACCAAGCGATGTCTAATTTTATCCATATATATATTTATATATATATATATATATATTTGTGTGCATAAAATTGGAGAACTCTTGGTGCCAAGAAATGAGAGCAGTCTCTATAATTGCATTACGCAGTAATTAAATTTGTCAGTTAAATATCGAACATTTAAATCTACATTGGTAAACTTGAAACATCCTACAACCCTTTCACGGCATCGTGACCAATACCTAGTAGCCTTGTGTATGTATATAGATATATGCATTTATATACAGGGGGTGTGAAATAAAGTATTAACAAATTATATCTCAGAAAATACGAATTATAATGAAAAATGTTTCAGATAAAAAATATCTCGTTTCACATGGAAAAAAAGATGGCAATGTTAATTTGACCTTGGGTATAACTGCTAAGCTCTCACGAAGGTCAACTTCGAAATTTCTTATCGGCAGAGTAATTTTTTAATGGATATTCCTGTAGCTTACCTCGAGAGATTGACGAATGACTACAGATAAATATTTTTTACCGTGCACTTCTTAAGTCACGAGACTTGAAGGTTACAATCCAAATTTCTCTTTTGGGGGGCTACATCTACCTGGAGCCACGAAAATAATTGCCGCATACCGGCATTTTTTCTGGGAAACGGTTGGTGAAAGACAAACGCATTTTTTTTGACAATTGAGAGGTATAAAAAAATCATCAAAAATATAGAAAAACATGGCTGCTGGAAGATGAAGTGTTTTTCACGACGTTTGCCGGTGGACACTCTCCGGCTCAAACGGTCCATCCGAAATGTAAAAACCTGACAGGTTATTCGAGTTAACAATAAACACGAGTCGTTGACGATCGTCGATTCTCAAAATCATTTTTTTTTAATACCTAGCGACGAGTTGAAACTCGAGCATACAAAATCTATGAAAAAAGTCGTAATGTTTACGTAACTACTGAAAAATGAAGATTGATTTTAGAAAAGCGAGATCGTCAACGACTTTTAAATGTTTCTCGTCGTATCACCTAGAAATTTGGAACCAATCAATCGAGTCGTTCTCGAGATATTACGTCCACCGACTTTGAGAACGGCGTTTTGTAGGAAGTCGCGTTTAAATCTTGAAGTATTTTACCGCTCGCCCGACCAGCTGCTTCAATTTTATAAATTCTCGAATAAAATTTTCAGGGAATACAGCTAAAAGGTGATACTATCGAATGAAAATATTTTTGAAAAATGCCATTTTTCGACCCACCTGGGCAGATGTAGCCCGTCAAACCGAAACAACTTCAATTTTAAGGATGTTGAGTCCCAAATCGCAAATGGTGATGAAATTCTGAAAATTTGGTATGTTTTTGTATGAAGTATTTCAGAGGTCGTGTAAAAATTTCACGACAATTAGGAAGCTCGTTATTGAACAATTAACATTCACAAATTAAATGTTGTTTTATGGAAACTGATGTAACTTTGCAATAAGTTTTTTTTTTGACCTCTCAATTTTATAATATCTACAATATACTGAAAGCAACGGAAACAAAACGAAGTTTATTGATAAATTTTTTTTTATTTCTTTTAAAAATTGTTCTTAACAAAATGTTAATTTTTTAATAACGAGCTTCCTAATCGTCGTGAAATTTTAACACGACCTCTTAAATACTTCATAAAAAAACATAACAAAATTCCAGAATTTTCTTATCATTTTTTATTTCAACCCTTAAGGAGGTTGAAGTAATGATGATAGAATTCGGAAAATTTGGTATGTTTTTACACGAAGTATTCAGGAGGTCGTGTAAAAATTTCATGACGATTAAGAAGCTATTTATTGAACAATTAACATTAACATGTTTCATAAGGACTCAACATCCTTAAACATTTCTCATCGCACGCTCCGCTCTCTGAGATTATAAGCATGCGAAACTGTATCCGAGACGCCCTGTACATATATATACTGTCCGCGACGGTGCAACGTTTGTAGTACCCGAAGAGGAACGTCAAACGAGCCATGGTCGCGTGTCACTTCGAGATTACAATATCGTACATACCCACGCTCATACGCGTACACCTACACACGTAAATCGCCTCCTTATACCGGAAATTTTGCGCTCTCCATGCCACGATTCTGTTTCTACCCGGATGACTCTCCTTTCCCTCGAGATATCACCTGGATTCGCTATGCACGGGAAACGTTTTTACATCTCGGATAGCCTGGGTACAGTCACCGTGTACGAGTAGTCTCTTTCTCGTTTTCCACGGTGACTGACCGCCCTGTCTGACTCTTGCCTGGGTATATCTCCTAGCGGTACGTAATACGTTCAAGCTCTTTCGTTTTGGACTCTTTCGTGCTCTTTCATTGGACTTATCCTGGTAAGTGAGGTCATTGCGTCACTTTACCTGGTAATAGAGGGTGCGATTGAAGCTCGAATTCTGAACTCTCTCACTCTCTCTCTCTCTCTCTCTCTCCCTCCCCTCTCGCTTGAGAAGCTTTCAATGTCAAAGCTACAATACGAGAAACATGCACAGAAATGTACGATGAGAAGATTTCAGCCCCGAAAAATTCCCGAGATGTTGCTACCGCGAAAGCGATAGAGAGAGGGAGAATCTTTGAACTTGACACGGTTCACAGACTTCCTTAGGGATGATGCACGAGACTTTGGGTGCAGCTGGAGAACGACGCAAAGGGTCCTTTGCTCTTACTCTTGCTCTTTCTTTTTTCTCGACGTTTTAGGAGAGTCAGTTATCAAAAATGGAGATTCTTATGTATATATATATATATTTCTTAAGGATGTTGAGTCCCAAATCGCAAATGATGATAAAATTCTGAAAATTTGGTATGTTTTTGTATGAAGTATTTCAGAGGTCGTGTAAAAATTTCACGACAATTAGGAAGCTCGTTATTGAACAATTAACATTCACAAATTAAATGTTGTTTTATGGAAACTAAAGTAACTTTGCAATAAGTTTTTTTTTTGACCTCTCAATTTTATAATATCTACAATATACTGAAAGCAACGGAAACAAAACGAAGTTTATTGATAAATTTTTTTTTATTTCTTTTAAAAATTGTTCTTAACAAAATGTTAATTTTTTAATAACGAGCTTCCTAATCGTCGTGAAATTTTAACACGACCTCTTAAATACTTCATACAAAAACATACCAAATTTTCCGAATTTTCTTATCATTTTTTATTTCAACCTTTAAGGAGGTTGAAGTAATGATGATAGAATTCGGAAAATTTGGTATGTTTTTACATGAAGTATTCAGGAGGTCGTGTAAAAATTTCATGACGATTAAGAAGCTATTTATTGAACAATTAACATTAACATGTTTCGTAGGGACTCAACACCCTTAATCACCGCTGACAGACTCTCAGACAGCTGCACGAACGCGAGATATCGATTAGCGCGCCTGGCCCTTCATAGCTACACATCATTGCAACGAGATATCTCCGCGAGATCCGTCGTCCCCCTGTAGCATGTAAATATTGCCGCGAAAGGGTCGCTACGTAGTACCTCGCATGGTGTGGCCCGCGAGACCGAGACCAAAAATCATTTCCGGTACAGGACTCCGAAACGCCAGTATGTACACACATGCGCACATTGCGGCGCGCATAAGACTGCGGTGCCAGACCGATCGACGGTTATTTCCGGTCGATCGAATTTCGAGGGGCGGGGGGGGGGGGAAGTGACGTCTCGACAATCCTCCCTCGGAGTGCGAGGGATGCAAGGGCCAGTGAAGCTCTCGTAAATTTTGCCACCTTCTGGTGAAGGATCTGCAAAAAAAGGACGGGCCCTATTCACTCGTTGGAATGAGTATGGAGATGAATAGTCCGGACCGGAAGTCGACAGACGCCATTGGGGAAAATCGTACGGAGATGGGCGAAAACAGTTGGTTGTTGACATTCGTGAGAGGCGAAGGGAAAAAGTGAACTTTGTGGTTTGGAACTGGGAGAACATGGCAGGAATTCTTTTATTAAGGGGGGAGATACCTTTAGGCGTGGAAAAATACCTGATTGTCGTGATTTTTTTTTTTCGAAGTAAAGATTTCTTCATCATTTTGAGACTTAGGGTATGTTTTATTACTGCTTTTGGCAGTTGCATGGTATTTAAAAAAAGTTTTATCATTCTTTAAAAATGATGGACGCATGGCACGATCTTTTAAACGGGTTGCGATTGATATTGTCAGCCGGCGTGACACGTAGCGTCGGTGAGATCGATCTGAAAAAAAAATCGACGAAAATTTTTATTCTATTAACACCCATACGCAGAATATGAACCAAGAAAAGGTGAGAAATTTTGAAAATCGATGAAACAGCAGGCTTTCAAACAAAAAGAATGAACCTTCTGAAAAAAATGGCCACATTTTGCAATAAAAAATACTGTTTTTGTAATTTTCAAAAACATTTAGGTTCACGTTTTAGGCAATAAGGTTAGAAAGATTTATACCAAGTTTCATCGGAATCCTTCGATTACTTTTCTAGCTATACGTCACGCCAGTTTTGAAAATGCAATTTAAACAACCATGTCACCCCTTCGGCGTTTTCAGAGATTGATGAAAATAAATAAATTACCACGTGACAGCCAAAAGTAGTAATAAAACATCCAATGTCTCGAAAAAGATGAAGAAATGTTTTCATTAAGAAAAAAATCACGAAAATCAGCCTAAAATTTCTCACCTAAAGGTCTCTCCCCTTAACGTATTTGATCTTCCTTTTGAGAAAATGTACTCGCTAGATTGCCACCGATAAACTATTCGTCGCGCGACCTCTACAGCGTTTCTTTACAATCGCGTTAGCCCCCCCCCCCCCCCCCCGAAATATAAGAATCGTTGAGACAGACAAAAGAGACAATTGGATTGGATGAAATCTCATTGAACACGAACCCACCAGATTTCGTCAAAGCGAAGGTTTATTTTTGTCAAAATAAAAAAATTCGCTCCAGACAAAGATGTCACTTCGTCTAACTGGACTGCGCAGTCTGACGAGTCGGAAATATAATTATTTCAGACGCAGACCCCAATTTTGTCTATTTCCATAGAATAATATTCAACGAAGCTCGGGTCGTGAGAAAAATCTCGCCGAAGGGCTTGATGCGCGGGATTTAATTCACCCAGACAAGGAAACCCACAATGAGAGAAATGTATAGTGTTGTCAACCATATTTCAACTATATTTTACATTTCCCTGAGGGGACAATAATAATTTATATCCAACCACCAACCTTACAAACATACATTTATTCTTCGATGCTATATAATAGTGATTTATACCGTATCGTATGATACGACCTGCTGAATGCATAGTGATGTGTCACCTACAAGAAGGGAAGGTGAACTACGAGAAGTGTTGAACCGATATTCTATTTTTGCAACGCAACGAACATACTTTGTAACAGTAGTGAGACATGTGTAATTTTTAAAACTATTAAGCTACGGTTAACAGACTTTTGTCTCACAAGGAACATCCCTCAGGTGACACCCTTCGATTTTGTTGAAATTTGGATATGTTATAAAGCACCGAAAAGTAAGCGATACGTATTTTTTTTATCGGCGGAAAAACAGTTTTAAGGGGTGAAACGCGCCCTCGAAAATAGGGGTGTTTTTCGTTTTTCGTCGATAATGGTATCGTTCTCATCTCCAATGTATAGTACATGAAAAAATAAACATTGTTGCAATTTGAATTTTTTTTATATCTCATACCGTTAAAACGTTATCGACGAAAAACGAAAAAACATCCCCATTTTCGAGGGTGCGTTTCACCCCTCAAAACCGTTTTTCCGCCGATAAAAAAAAAATATGTGTCTCTTAGTTTTTGATACTCTTCCACATAAAAAAGTTTCAACAAAATCGGAGGAGGACACCAAAGTGATGTTCCTTGTCAGTGCACAAATACCATGCAGGAACACCACTAAAGTAGGGTTCCACATTCATCTGTTGATGGAATCATTTGGAGCATCAATGATGAGCTAGCACGTATTGTTTGTACACGTTGGACCACGACCATTGATTGCATACCAATTTCAATATCATTTGATAATTGGCAATCGTAATACTCTCATAGTAAGGGGGGGGGGGTGAAGAGGGAGGATATTTGATGTTTGATACTTTTTTAACGAGGCTTCGAACAACATGCGACTAAGTTACTTGCGCAGTCCTCTTATGTACTTTTCACGAAGTCAACTCATCACTCGGATCTCCGTACCTCCCGAATTCGTTGACGTAACTAAACCCAAGTAATTTTCATCGAAAGCTCTAATCAAATGATAGGACGTGGAATTTCGACAGGTTTTTCAAATCAATTGGAAAGTAGAACGGTGACCGTTCACATCACTTTGAAGTTTGGTATTTGGCAAGCAGGGCTTGATAATGAAAAATGGCAACAGCCTATAAACCTGGCAAGCTGGATGCTGTCATCTTAAAATGTTCAGACATCATTTATAAGATGATACACTGTGAAAATATGTTGGTTTTGAAAAAAGAGATTTTTTGACTTTTACAACTAGGCATAACCCCCTTAAAGCTCGATATTTCGCCCCGGGGGCTTAAGAATGAAAAATGGTAAACGAAACCTCAATTTTGAAAGACCTCTCCAATGACACCCGAATCAATGGGTTGCGCGCAAAATAAAATCTTCGCCGCCGTTTTACAGCAGGGGAAAAAAACATTGAAAAGATTTTTTTTTTCACCCGGTTCACCATCTTGGAGCCTCCTTGAAAAATGTCCAGATGTGAAAGAATCATTCCTTCGATTGAAAATCATGTAAAGGCTTGATAGGCAGTCTTCGAACAACCCAAATGACAAAAAAGCGCGTTCACCATCTTCCATTCTTCTTAGAAAACTGCCTCGACTAAAACCGTTGGTGCGTTGTCGATTAGCCACATCCGGTGTCGTTGTTCGTTCCGCTAACCGAGAGCGATCATCCCCGTGTCCCGAGAGAATTTCCAATGATTGTCTAACGAGTTGGAAAAAAATGGAATCCCCGCGTGGAGTGAAGGCAAAACCGGTGGCTCGACGAACCGTCTGACGATGAGCGACACTGTCACGAAAACGCCACCGTTTTCATCATCGCTTCGCTCTAATTAACCATAAAAATGTAATGAATTTCGTCTGCCTTACTTGGTCCACGAGCTGACGAGATCTCGCAATCGATCTGTGCGCGAAGTGAGTTCCATGTCGACGAGGGAGAAAAAGAGAGAGCAAGAGACTAGAAATAAAGCTGGCAGAGTCGCGAAGTAGCGTGAGAAACTGTACGACCAAGCGAAGAAACGGAAACTCGACGGAAAATCGTTGAGCCGAGAGTTGGAAAGGGGTTACCAAAGCCGGACCAGTAAGTTCTAAGTTTGACGGGATCTCGGGAGGGTAGTCGAGGGTGAACGCATAGACGGTTTGTCCACGTCTTTTTGGCTCTCTTATCCGGGCTAGTTGCTGACTAACTTGGTCCAGCATCCTCGTATACAGGGTGACCGTGTTCACTTCAAGCTCCCTTGCTTCAGGGATAAGCACAGATCAAATGCCACCAAAACAACAGCATGTGGGGACATGCTGTGTCAAGACACATCGTGTCTTGATTTGCTAGGTGATTGTTTCAGATGACTGTGTCATTGCCACAAAAGGATCCATTCGACTCAAAAACAATTTGATCAGGTTCGAAGATAAGGTTTTTAACAGCCATTTGTAATCAATCGACACATTTGTCTGAAGTACGTCATGGCATTGGACGTCAGACGAAAATTTAGTGGGCCAGGATTCAAAGAGAATTTCATTCCATTCAAGAAGTCGATTTCTTTCGGTACCGGATTTTGTGGGTTCCGACAAAAATGCCCTCTGCATTGCGTAATTGAGTAAAAACGACAAAAACGATGAAGATTTCGACCAAAACAAAAATGCTGATTCAATTATGTTCCTATTTGATGTTCCTATTTGATTCTTTAATACTGTTGTGAATTAGGAGATTTTTTTATTAGGTTCGTAGATAGGGTTCTTAACAGCCATTTGTAGTTGACATATTTGTCTGAAGTACGTCATGGCATTGGACATCAAAGGAAAGTTCAGTGGGCCAAGATTCGAAGAGAATTTGATTCTATGCAAGAAATCGACTTCTCCCGGTGCTGGATTTTGTGGGTTTCGACGAAAATGCCCTCTCCATTGCGTAATTGAGTAAAAACGACAAAATCGATGAAGATTCGAATCAAAGGAACAATGCTGAGTCGATTATGCTTCTATTTGATGTTTCTATTTGATTCTTCAATACTGTTGTGAATTAGGAGATTTTATAACGGCTGATGGCGTGGCTAGAGAGTAAGTAAATCTGAAATGCCTAAAAAATCATGATTTTTTGTATCCTACTACAATACAGGGATCATAGAAGCAATCAAATGCTATGACAATAATACCAGCTATTCAGATACGCCCAAAAGAAGCAAGAGGCTTGGCATTCTACTAAGATCAAAGGGTGATTGCTGC
Organism: Ophion costatus; assembly: GCA_951751655.1. Taxonomy (NCBI): domain Eukaryota; kingdom Metazoa; phylum Arthropoda; class Insecta; order Hymenoptera; family Ichneumonidae; genus Ophion; species Ophion costatus. Next base: position 2,396,762 of record OX632359.1, read on the forward strand.
TAACAGCGCTGGCTGCCGACTAAAAGAACAACCAGTTATTTTGGTAGTATTCGCTTGCTGTTACCTCCAGCATTTGATTACTGCTGTCATCCCTGGATCTTTCTATGATGCCGACTATCTTTGTCTTTCAGGCATACCTGGTTGTTTTTTTCACTCGTCCATGTTCTGATAGTATTCCATTGCTGCAATCACCCCAGGATCATCGTATGATGCGGAATATCTTAGTTTCTCAGGTATACCTAACAACAGCTGGTCGTTTCTGCGAGTTCTTTGTATCAGTAGCATTCGATTGCTGCATTCGCCCCAGGATCATCGCACCTCGTTGAATATGTTGGTTTCGCAGTTATTTGAGTATCATTTGATTGCTGCAATATCTCCATCCGCAGGACCTCAATAGAACGCCAAGTATCTCGGCTGGTCAGGTAGTCAGGTGCACCTATTGCCCCATGGAGGCACATGATCGGTTGGACCAGGTCACCCTGTAAATACACGTGTCCCAGCTCGGAAAGACTCGAGAGAAAGAGCTCCAGGAAAGTTTGAGAGCTGGGAAAACTACCTCAGAAGAGAATGGTAGAGTTATGTTCATGCACCCACACGACAGAAAAAGTAGGAAGGACCGAAATGGAGGGTGGGCTGTTCTTCTCTGGCCTTAGGGAGTGTGCGTAGTCGTCGGATTTGTCTCGTTAGAGTTCGCATTGTGTCCTTGGATCCGTCTGATCCTCCACCCCCTTTCTTTTCCTCTTCATCCTCTCATTATCAACTTCTTTCCTCTTTTTTTCCCCTTTCTTCATAGTCTTCTTCGTTCTCGGTCTCCATTCCATTATTATTTCAGCGCTACGTGCGCCCACCCCAGGTCTTTTTCTTCTGCCTTTGCCTCTGGTATATCCCCGATCTAACGAGCCTCCATTATTGCCCGGACTAACCACACTGCACTCCGCTCCTTGTTGGCTCCTATTTAATTCCTGGCACGATCGCAACAGGACACTTTTCCACATTCACCCCCCAGAAACGAATGCTGGATCAGCCTTTCCGGCTGTCATCCGTCGCAACATCGGACGGCTGATGATATGATCGGCTCTTTTGTTTCCGTGTGTCGCAGCGAGTTCCCCGGAGCCGCGTCAGTGCCCTTACCTCGGCAAGTTCACGGTGACCGATCTGAACAGAAATCATCGGAGCACCAGGAGCGACAGCCGGAGAAGCGTTCAGGAGCAGCGTCGACGGGAGCGCGACAAGGTCAGACACTCGGAGGATCATCGAGCGAGAAAAATGGACTTTGCGACCGAATCGAGGAGGGCGAACAACGAGTACCTGGTGCGCGATCGTCCTGACGGCCGAAGAGCAACGAGATCGGAAAGATCGTCGTCGGGGAGAATACCGGACGATCCGGAGATGGCAGCCGGAGTGACGACGACGCGCTGGCTCGCCCGAGCGTCATCCGACATTGGGGACATTCCTCGTGACCTTGGGAACGTTGGAACGAGTCGAGACTCCTCGACGATCATCCTCAAGGGCACTCAAGGTCACTCAAGGTCATTGGCGAGTTTACCAAGGCTGACGTTAAGCTCGGAATCGGACCGTTCGTCATCGAGACACCGAAGAAACGCCAGAATGGAAGACTTCCAAGTGGACACGGACGACTTCGCGCTTATGCGACACTTACGGACTCGCGACTTCGATGCCGGAAGTTCCCCCATGCTTCAAGTCCAGGAAGACTACTTTGGCGATTACGGAGATGACGAAGGCGACGACGAGCAAACGGCCCGCAAGAGGTCGCCAGCTGTCGTCGCGGAATCACCTTACCTGACGTATCGCGACCTCCTCAGGATCAAAAGAGACCTGGAGGGCGCGGATCCTACCAGGGGGAAGGACGAGTACCCGGAGAAGAGGAAGAAACGAGAGGAAAACGGGAGCAGTTGCAGCTCGGACGTTACGACCCTCACGGTCGGATGCTCGACCGCCGATAGAATGGAATTGCAGAGCGACTGCGTCGACGACGACGCCGTTACGGGTAACAAAAATTTACTCGTTTTTCTTTTTGTTGGCTTTCGGAATACAATTTTGTGATTTTTTGTTCGAAATTTTTTTTCTCGTTTTTCCCACTGATGGTGTTTTAGGGAATCTTAAGGGGGAATCTTAACCCCTTCGTTGACATTGACGCAATAGTGCGTCAACCTTTATTTCCCTATTTAACTTGCGCTGATTTGAAATCGGAGCCTCACCCGGGGCTTTTTGGACTCGCTGAATCCGAATTTGAAGTCAAAATTTGGAAATTCACAATGGCGGCGCCAATATGGCGGACGAAAACCATAAACTTTACTCGATTTGGATGAAAATTAGTACTCCGGGATTTTTGAGGTCGCTTATTACGAATCTGAACTTTAAATTTGAAAATTCAAAATGGCGGCGCTCGAATGGCGGACCGAAATTGAAAATTTTACTCGATTTAGATAAAAATTGGTACTCTGGGATTTTCGAGGTCGCTCATTACGAATCTGAACTAAAAATTCAAAATATTTTAATGGCGGATCTAATATGGCGGATGAAAGTGCAAAAAACAGCTCGATTTGGATAAATCTTGGTACTCGGGGGTTTTCGGGGACGCTGAGGGTGATGCTGAACTCAAAATGAAGGAATTTTTCATGGTGAATTCACTAACATGGAGCATAATACAATAAACGGGTGGAAATATATGAAGCTTGAGTACCGAGTTTCATCTAAATCAATCTGTATTATTTGTATTTTCATTCGCCATATTTGTTCGTCATTGTGAATTCCTGAATTTTGAGTCCAGATTCATAATCAGCACCCTCAGAAACCCCAAAATAAAAGTTTTCAGGATAAAAAAAATGTCCTGCCATTTTGGGCAATTTTTGTCGAATTCTCTCTGCCAACGAAGGGGTTAAGTGGTAGGTGAGGACAAAATTGCTGATTTTCACGATTTCTTTTTTTTTTAAGGAAAGATTTCTTTACCATTTTTGAGACGGAGTTTTATTACTACTTTTGGCTGTGACATGATGCTTTTTTTCATTTTTTATTCACCTTTAAAAATGGCGGAGGTATGGCACGGTGGGGGTGGTGTCAGACGTCGTGACACGTAGCATCGGCGAGATTAATCTGAAACAAAATCAACGAAGATTTTTGTTTCATTAATACTCATACGCAGAATATGAACCAAGAAAACGTGAGAAACGTTGAAAATCGATAAAACGGTGCGCTTTGAAAGAAAAAGATTACATTTTTCGAAAATAGCTACATTTTGCAAAAAAATACTTTTTTCGTATTTTCAATAACATTTAGGGCCATGTTATAGACAGTAAGGTTGAAAGATTCATGTCGAATTTATACTTCCGCCATTTAAAAAAATCAATTTTAAAAACCCATGTAGCAGCCAAAAGTAGTAATAAAACATACCCTAAGTCTAAAAAATGGTGGGGAATTCTTTCCTGTTAAAAAAAAAACTAATATCATCAATTTTTTTCCTCGCCTAAAAGAATCTCCTCCATGGTTTTGGTGGCCCTGAGAGGGGTACCAAGTCACACTTCTTTAAAAAAAAACGTTTTTTTCACCTTTCGAAAACTCGTTTTTCTCAGGTTCTCATTTTTCATGTTATTCGTCATATTTTTGTTATTCGTTATTATTCAATAATTATTTTTTCATGTATTTTTTCATGATTATATATTTGTCTAAAATTTGAGTGGGTGCATGCTCCCAATAAAAACATCGTATTTTTTAATCCTCCATTGTTCAAGGGTTCCAATTGTTTATTCCTACTCCTTCATAAATGGAGGTTATTTACTCGCTTTATCGGAGGCTATTCACTCGGTTTAGTTTGTTTTGTTTTATTATTGTTAAATAATTCTTTTCTGGTACCCTATTTTATTACAATTTATTTTTCTACGATTCGACTGCGTGGATTCTTCACAATTTTTTTTTAACTCGTACCTTTTGGCCTCGAAATACAATTATCCGATTTTTCGTGCCTTTTTTTGTCGTATTTTTCGTTAAGGGTGTTTTAGGGAATATAACTTTTTTCGGGAATAACTGAATCGAGGGGGCACGATGAGTGAAAAAAAAAGTCATTATCGATCGAAATGAAAATTGGTCGATCCGTTGACGCAGCGTATTCGTGCCATGGGAGATGGTTCGACGCGGAGGGCACTCAGTTCGTCATAGCGACTCCTCTCGCCCGGAGATCCAGCTGGTCGAACGACAACAATCGTCCTCAACCGTACAGGAACAGCAGGCGGCTTTGCTTCATGTACCGAGAGAGCGGAGGCGTCGTCAGCCTGACGGCGAGTCCCGTTGCCTGTCAACGAGAAATACCACCCCCGCAGCCCATGCTGGCCTTCAACGCCACGAGCATCGGTAAGAGCATCATTGGAAGACGCGATCTCCGCAAAATATTCACTAAATTCTTCCTTCATTTTTGCCACTTCGCGATTATTGTACTTTCGGTCAAAAAAAAAAAAAAACTTCGTAGGGTTCCGTAGTCAATTGTGCAATTATTTGGAGACTCATTTTTTCATCCAGATTTTGTCCAGTCTTATGGAGTTTCCGTGAATCCAATTTTCGTGACTTTTTTTAGGATAGATTTCTTCACCATTTTTGAGACTTGTGGTGTGTTTTATTACTACTTTTGGCTGTTACGTGGTCTATATATATTTTTTATAAATTGTCAAAAATGACGCTGGCACGATCGTCTAAATGAGTTGCGGCGCACTTCGTCAGACGGCGTGACACGTAGCGTCGCCGGGATTAATCCGAAAAATTACCAACGACGATTTTTCCTTTATCAACACTCGTACGCAGAATATGAACCAAGAAAAAGTGAGAAATGTTTAAAATCGATGAAATGGTACGCTTTGAAAAAATAAGATTGAATTTTCCGAAAAAAATACCTCTACATTTTGCAATAAAAAAAAATAATTTTTTCTATTTTACAAAACATTTAGGGTTATGTTTTAGCCAATAAGTCGAGAAAGATTTTAAAAATACCATGTCACAGCCAAAAGTATCAATGAAATGTACCCTAAGTCTGAAAAATGGTGGCGAAATATTTCTTTTCGAAAACAAATCACGAAAATCAGGAAATGTTTTTCCTCGCCTAAAGGTATCGGCCCCTTTAATCAAAATAATTTTCATCGGAAGTTTCAATCAAATATTAGTACCTCGAATTTGTTTAATGGGAGGAGGGAGGGTACGTTGCACATCATTTTAAAGCATGATATTTCACAAACGGAGCTTAAAAATAAAACGAGGTAAATGAATGTCAATTAGATTTTGGTAGACCTGTCCAATGACACCAAACTCAATGGGGTATGGGCAAAAACAAAAGTCGCCGCCATTTTACATATAGGGGAAAAATCTTTTGATATTTTTTCATAAAAATTCAACAACATATTGCTTGAAATCCCCATCCGAGGCACTTGTAAGACTTCGGGCGTAATGGGTGGAGACTGTAGAAACTGGAACGGACGGACATGATGGGCAAAGTAACTTTCTAGTTACTTTTTAGGGAGAGTAGCTGCCTAGCTGCTTTCAGGCAACGTAAGTGCCTGGTTACATTTTCGAGAGAGTAACTTCCTAGTTACTATTTCGAAGTAACGAAAAACTAACTTCCTAGTTAGTTTTTAGGGAAAGTAACCGCCTTGTTACTTCTAGGAAAAATACGCGTCTAAGTGCATTTCGAAGAAAATAACTTCCAAGATACTTCTCCGAACTGGGAAAAAAAGAACTTCCTAGGTACTTTTTTGAACTGGGGGAAAAATATGCTAGTTACTTTTTCGAACTAGGGGAAACAGTGCATACCTAATAACTTTTTTGGGAAATTAACCACGTACTTACTTCTAGGCAAAGTGAGTGCCTAATTGTGTTTTAGAGAAAATAACTTCCTAGTTAGGTTTCCGAACTGGGGGAAAAATAACTTCCTAGGTACTTTTCTTAACTAGGGGGGGGATAACTTCCTAGGTACTTTTTTCAAACTGGGGGAAAATAACTTCCTAGGCACTTTTTGAACTGGGGGGATGTGCCAGTTACTTTTTTGAACTAGGGGAAACAGTACATACCTAATAACGTTTTAGGGAAATTAACCACGTAATTACTCCTAGGCAAAGTAAGTGCCTAATTGTGTGTTCGGAGAAAATAACTTCCTAGTTACTTTTTCGAACTGGGGGGAAAATAACTTCCTCGGTACTTTTTTTAACTGGGGGAAAAATAACTTCCTAGTCACTCTTTCGAACTGGGGGGGGGGGGATAACTTCCTAGGTACCTTTCCGAACTGGAGGAAAATAACTTCCTAGGTACTTTTTGTACTAGGGAAAAATAAAATCCTAGTTACTTTTCCGGACAAGGGGGAAAAGTACATTCCCCATTATATTTCGAATACCAGTGACAAGAAACGTCCTAGTAACTTTTTGGGTACTCGGTGAAAGTAACTTTCTAGTGACTTTTGGAAGCTTACGAATGCATGAGGGTTCCTAATTCGACTACGGAGCCCTAAAAGTCACCACAAATTGTCATTACTCCCGTTATCATCATCACCACTATCGTGCTTCTCGTTTCCAATCAAGCGCAATAAAAAAAATAACATTCGCCATCTCAGGAAACAAGAAAAAATGTTTTTTTTTTTTGTTTTTTCCGTTCCTCTCAGGCCAATGCATGGAGGACAGTAGCGGCACGCCACATCGAGCCTCGTACCTCGTCACCTTACTGATGTTCCTCTGCCTCGTGACACTCAGGTGATTTTAAGCGCACCGCGGGCGAGATGGAAAAACGAAAAGTGAGAAAAGACCGAGACCGAGTGAGACAAACGCGTGTGAAGCGAAAATATCGCGAGCGTCGATACGTCGATCGACACACGAGCGTTTAACGATAATCCAACGTCGACAGCTGGATACGTGACGGAACAACGACTCGCGACCACACACACACACACACACACACACACACACACACACACACACACACACCTTCGCACAAATTGGAAGGTGTCAAAAATTGTAATATAGAGTGCGATCGAGATTTAAACTTTGAGGATCGCGATGACAAACGAAAATTATATATACATATGTAGATACATCTATATACAAACGCACGTGATATACCGGGTGACCCGTTTCAATACATCCAAATATCTCGAAAAATATCGGCGATACGAAAAAAAGTTTCGAACAAAAGCTATAGGGTTTTTCGAGGCACGTAAAACTGTGGCCTATATCTCTTACCGAACAACGTTTTTCAAGGTCATTTGAAGGTCAATTTCGTTTTTTCAATGGGAACCTACACTTTTCTTTACGCCATTTTATTTCACGTATGAAAAAATAAAACTTTTGTCCGAAAAACTTTTCCATCCGACATTTACTTTTCGAGATATTTATTCGCGACAACTCGCACGACTCGCTCTCCACATCTCGAAAAGCATGCGTCGAATTGAAAAATGTCTCGTACAAAAGGTTTTCGTTTCTTTGCGCTCGAAAACATGTCGTAAATAAATATGTAGCTTTCCATTGAAAAAACAAGTTTGACCTCGAAACGACCTTGAAATTCGCGACCTAGAATTAATTCAAGGTCGTCACATTGCGTGCTTCGCTAAACCCTCCAACTTTTGTTCGAAACTTTTCTTCGTATGGTCCATATTTTTCGAGATATCATACCCGGATCGATTTAAACGAGTCACCCGGTATATGCACACGTGTATATATATATTTAGATATAAGAAGGAAAAGAGTGAAATTTGATGAATAAAAAATCGGAAGCTCACGCATTATCGACCGATCGAATCGTAGATTTTACCTTTATGGCCAATGGCTCGTCTCGTGAAGATTCGACATATTTCCATCGTTGCAGCACACGAAGCCTCGTGGCACATCTCGACTCGAAATACTACGCTTGTCGCAGCGGGACAACGATACGACGAGCGAAAAAATCGACACAGTTAAATGTATCTCTCGTCAAACGACGAAATTGCCGAAACGAGGAGATGGGAAAAATTCGTGAGAGAGAGAAAGAGAAAAAAAAAAAGGGAGTTCCGTGCAGGCAACTATTGAATCTTTGCCAGTTCGAATCCCGTAGGTTTTTTACCAGTCGTTTTTAGACTCCAGTTGGTTAATATGAAATACAACTAATTATAAATAGATAAGTTTATATATACATATATATATATATATATATATATATATATATATATATATATATATGTATGTATGTATGTATGTATGTATGTATGTATATATATACAGAGTGAGTCACGACAACCAAAACACTTAAATATCTCTGTTGAATTTGAAAAAACGAAGTATGCACACATCGAAATTTGAATTATTCGAAAGGACGCACATGGCTATCGTAATATTTTCTTTAATATCATTTTTTTCGGTTTTTTCGAGGTCGTCAAAGTTTTTTTTTATTTGAATATTCTGGACGAAGTTCCGAAAATGCCATACCTCCGAATAATTTAGAATTTTGTCTACCGACGTATTGTTAGTCGCTGATCACGAATATGATAGCGAAAATGTCCGCAAATTTGATTTGCAAGGTCAGAACTCACAAAAACTGATTGTTCAAAAGTTTTTCTACTTTATTGTTATGAATGTTGATCTCAAAGAAAAATGTTCCACACAAAAGTTGCAGCCTATGAGAAGATTGATGTTTGATGTTCCATACAAGTTTTGTCTAAAATCAATCTGTTTTTAGAAAAATGGGATAACGCTCCGAAAGGTACATTTTCCGAAACTAAATGAGTTTCGATATTGTCTACTCAGGCACTTCACCGCGGGAAGGTTGCAGTTTGACCTTCAACACTATACGCATACTCAAGCAACAAACAAACCCAAAAAACAAGCAACACACAACAAAGCAAACAAACTCAAACAACAAAGCAAACAAACCCATACAACAAAACAAACAAACCCAACCGTATGCAATCAACACACCACAAACGTAGCGAAACAACACAGAACGAAACGACAAAACCGAAACAGCATACAACCATACAAACAAACCCAAACAATACACAACACAACAAACAAACTCAAGCAAACCCAAGCAACACATAACACAACAAACAAACGTAAACAACAAGCAGCACACAGCACAAAAAACAAACCCAAACAACACACAACACACAACACTACAAACATTACCCAAACAACAAGCAGCACACAACGTAACAAACAGACCCAAACAACAAAGCAAACAAACCCAAACAACAAAACGAACAAACCCAACCATATGTAACCAACACACCACAAACGAAGCGAAACAACACACACCACAACAAAGAAACCCAAACAACGCGCATCAATACAAACAAAACCCAAACAATACACAGCACAACAAACGAACTCAAACAAACCCAAGCAACACTCAACACAACAAACAGACGCAAACAACAAACAACACACAACACAACAAACAAACCCACACCACGCACAACACTACAGCAAACCCAAACAACGCACAACACTACATCAAACCCAAACAACGCACAACACTACGAACAAAGCCACACAACACACGACACTACAAACATACCCAAACAACACACAACGCTACAAACAAACCCAAAGCACTATACGCATACTTAAACAACAAACGAACCCAAAAGCAAGCAACACACAACAAAGCAAACAAACTGAAACAACAAAGCAAAAAAATCCATACAACAAAACAAACAAACCCAACCATATGCAATCAACACACCACAAACGTAGCAAAACAACACAGAACAAAACGAACAAAACCGAAACAGCATACAACCATACAAACAAACCCAAACAATACACAAAACAACAAACAAACTCAAGCAACACATAACACAACAAACAAACGTAAACAACAAGCAGCACACAGCACAAAAAACAAACCCAAACAACACACAACACTACAAACATTACCCAAACAACAAGCAGCACACAACGTAACAAACAGACCCAAACAACAAAGCAAACAAACCCAAACAACAAAATGAACAAACCCTACCATATGTAATCAACACACCACAAACGAAGCGAAACAACCACACCACAACAAACAAACCCAAACAACACGCATCAATACAAACAAACCCAAACAATACACAGCACAACAAACGAACCCAAACAAACCCAAGCAACACACAACACAACGAACAGACGCAAAAAACAAACAACGCACAACACAACAAACAAACCCTCACAACACGCAACACTACAGCAAACCCAAACAACACACTACACTACATCAAACCCAAAGCACACACAACACTACAAACAAACCCACACAACACAAAACACTACAAACAAACCCAAACAATACACAGCACAACAAACGAACTCAAACAAACCCAAGCAACACACAACACAACGAATAGGCGCAAAAAACAAACAACACACAACACAACAAACAAACCCACACAACACACAATACTACAGCAAACCCAAACAACGCACAACACTACATCAAACCCAAACAACACACAACACTACGAACAAACCCACACAACACACGACACTACAAACAAACCCAAACAAGACACAACGCTACAAACAAACCCACACAACACACAACACTACAATATTATGACAGCCATGCGCTGTCAAATTCCGAATGTCCATACTTCGTATTTTCAAATCCAATAGAGATATTCGGGTGTTCTGTTTCTCGTGACTCACCCTGTACAGTACTATGAAGGGCGATGGAGGGAAAGAGCGGAATGAGAGAGACAGAGTGTGAGTGAAAAATATGAGTAAATACTTAAACTAAAAAAAAAGAAGAAGCATTGAAAATAGACTATGGTTAGACCATATCAAGACGCAAATCCCATTTTTTTCGGACTCTCTCTTCCTCACACTCCAATAATAATCATAATCATAATAATAATAATACCAATAATAATAATACCAATAATAATAATAGTAATATTAATATTAATAGCACTAATATAAATAATAATAAAAATAATTATCTCGCTGTGAGGAGAGAAATTCATCGAAAGAAAGTGGGTTCGAAGAAAAGAAGAGAAAACGCGAAAAAAAAATGGAAAATTCGCGACGTGGGGTATCGATGTCTTGACGTAAGAATTAAACGAAGAGTGTGTTGTTTCGGGATGCGAGGAGGGGTGGAAAAAAATCGAAAAAACGCACGACGATGAGCAAATATATATAGAAATGAATGATGGGAAAAAATATTGATAGGACGTTTCGGGAGTGAAAAACAGGAGCGCGAGTTAGACTATTAAGAAAGGTGATTTCAACGCAATACAATATACCGTGTAAAATAAGAATTATTCGACGATTTTTGAGAGGCGCGGGGTGGGAGAAGAAGCGAGTGAATGTAAGGAGAAAACGGACGAGTTTCTTGAGTGTACACATGAGGCGTGTTTCTTCGTGTAAATTGCTGTAGCTGTGATCAATTACGTTGCGCAGAGATGAAAAAAGAAAAAGACGAAAGGCACATAGATGGAGCAAAGATCCGGCTCTTCCGCATAATCCTTCCCCGTTGAATTTTACATTTACATTTTCTCTCAGCATCCGAAGGTTCCCTCGAAACTAACACGGTGGCGTCATCCGACAAAAACACGGAAAATAGGGGGCAGGGGAGAAAATGGCAGCAATTATCGTCACTTTGTCGCTTCGCAGCCAAAACCGGATGTACATATAGACTTTTAGCGAAGCCGAAGGGCATTTAGTTCTTCGCACCGTAAAGTACGCAAGGCTTTTTACGTATTTTTTTAATACATATTTTTCGTATTTTTTGTCGTGACGGTTCTTTGGTTTCTTCTTTTCGTATTTTTTTTTCAATAAAGATTCTTCGTATTTTTATTGCAGATTTTTGTTGCATTTTTATGAACGATTTTACGTTACTTTTATTAACGATTTTTTGCATTTTTTAACACCGATTTTATTGTTTTATCTTCTCAGTAACGATCTTTTGGATTTTCTATTAGCGATTTTTTTTTTCGTTTTCTTTATTAACGATTTTTTCGTACCGAAACATAACGATTTTTTGCTATTTTTCAATAAAGATTTTTCGTATCTTTATTGCGGGTTTTTTTTGCTTTTTTATGAACGATTTTTTGTTACGTTTATTAACGATTTTTTGCATTATTCAACACCATTTTATTTTTTAGGTCTCACAATCAGTAACGATCTTTTGTATTTTTTATTAGCGATTTTTTATTTCGTCTTCGTCATAAACGATTTATTCGTACCGAAAAATAACGATTTTTCGTTATTTTTCAATAAAGATTTTTCTTATCTTTATTACGGATCTCTTCTGCATTTTTATAAACGATGTTTTTGTCACTTTTATTAACGATTTTTTTGCATTTTTTAACACCGACTTTTATGTTCTTCTCATTAACGATTTTTTGTATATTCTTTTAGCGATGCTTTTTCGATTTCTTTATTAACGATTTCTTCGTAGCTCTTTTCAGTAACGAATTTTCGTATTTTTATTGCGGTTTTCTTTTGCATTTTTAGTTTTTCTTTTATTAACGATTTTTTGTATTATATATTACCGATTTTTTCGTTTTTTTTTATCAGCGATTTTTTTTCTATTTCTTGTGACTGATCGTTTTTCGTTTTTTTTTTTTTTATTAACGATTTTTCATATTTTTCAGTACCGATATTCCGTATATTTTTCGAAAAAAAAGAACGATCGGAATGAGAATTCTTCTTGTAATTGGAGAAGAAGAATAACCAAATGCTTTCGCGCTCTTTGTGTTCGAGCGAAAGGAAAGATAAGAAACAGCACGACTGTCGTTCGCCTCGCGTTACGCGCGCGGCCGTGTTGTAATCGATAAGCAATAAAATATACACATACAAACAAAGAAAAAAGTAAACATACGTGAGACTTCCACACGGCTCGTCGAGAAAGCCGATTCTCTCTCTCCCTCTCTCTCTCTTTCTTTTTCTCTCTGTCATCCCATGAGGAGAAAAAAGAACAAAAGGGAAAATAAAAAACCAAATTACATTATCACTTCAGAGTTGCTCTATTATTATTTAATTCATTAACTGAACTATTGATTGTGATGACATGAGAAAGTAATACGAAGGCGAAAAAAAGAATGTGTGAGACAGAGAGTGGGAGGGAGGAGAGAGAGAGAGAGAGAGAGAGAGAGAGAGAGAGAGAGAGAGAGAGAGAGAGAGAGAGTAAGAATGAATGTACGAACGCGAAAAAGTAATCATAAAGCTGCACATTTGAAACGAATGACAAGAAACAAAAAAAGAGAGCCATTCGCTATTTTACCATTTTTCCAGTCAAGCCCAATAGACGAAAAGTTCGTGTGTGCGGGTGTGTGTGGGGGTGTATATGTGGATGTGTAAACTAAACGACGAATTTTCTTTGAGACTAGGAGAAAAACGAAAAAAAAGAGATTTTTCCTCCCGATCGATGGTACTCGATCAATCACCACTGGACTATCGATCATATAGAAAAACACTCGACAAATTTGGTAGGATAACAGAAATTCGACATTCATCGTTCCCAAAAAATAACTCCCTAGTGCTTCTTTTTCGACTGGGGGAAGAGAGTTGCCTGGTTCCTTTGGCGAACTGGGGAATAGGAAGTTCCTAATTAACTTTGGAAGCGAAGGATGAGGTCTTAGTTCCTCTATCGGGGATGAACAACTTTCTAGTTACTTTCTTTAAACAACGTCCGAACTCCTCGGTTCCCCTTTGGAGAAGAGTAATTTGCCATTTGCGTTTTGAGAAAAAAGTAATTTCCGAGTTGATTTTTAAAAAAGTCACTTTCTGGTTACTTTTCGGAAAAGTCACTTCGTGGTTACTTTTGAGAAAAGTCACTTCCCTAGTTACTTTTCGGAAAAGTTACTCCCGTGTTCCTCTTTGGAGGAGAGTAATTTGCCACTTAAGTTTTAGGAAAAAAGTAATTTCCTAGTTAGTTTTAGAAAAAGTCACTTTCTAGTTACTTTCCGGAAAAGTCACTTTCTGGTTACTTTTCGGAAAAGTCACTTCCTGGGTACTTTTCGTATACAGGGGGAAAGGAATTTCCTAGTCACTTTTTGTTCACTGGGGGAAAGTAATTCCCTAGTTACGCTCAGGAAACTAGGGAAGAAGTAACATCCCGGTGAATTCGGGGTGACTAGTTGAAAAGTAAACTTCGAGTTACATCGGAAAACCCCTATATTCCTAGTTACTTCTGAGGTCCAGAAGAAAACTATATCCCTAGTGACTTCTTCGGGCTCGGGCAAAGAGGCTTTCTAGTTACTTTTTGGGACTTGGCCAAAGTGAATTCCTAATTATTTGTTGGCACTGGAGAAAACTGGCTTCCTAGTGACTTATTGGGAATTGGGAAGAGTGGCTTCCTAGTTACTTTTTGGGAATTGGGAAGAGTGGCTTCCTAGTTACTTTTTGGGACTGGAGAAGAGTGGCTTCCTCGCTATTTTAGGGAAATGGGAAAAACGTGAACCCCCAGTTACTTTTCGGAACTACGAAAACGCGACTCCCCTGTTTGGGTCTAGAGAAAAATGGCTTCCTAGTTACTTTTGGGGAACGGGAGAAAAGTAACCGCCTGGTGACTTCTCGGAACTAAGAAAAGCGACTTCCTAGTTACTTCTTGGGACATGGGGAACTTTCTAGTTACTTTTCGGCACTGGGGAAAAGTAATTTCCTAGTTACTTTTTTGTGGTGACCATAAACGTTGAGAATCATGCTAGCCTACGAAAAATCGACCAACGCTTCTTAGAATTGTCGGAAGAAATATCTTTTACACACGTCACAAAAAAATCTCGCAATTAGCAAGCAAAAAACATGAATAGATGGCTAACGTATATGCGTGAATCCGCCGTTCATAAGTTCACGAACAAACGAGCAAGGATCTCCAAACGAACCAGTTTTTTTTCTCGTCCCATTATCCGAGCGGGCAAGCGGAAGTGAATTTCGGATGAGAGAACGAAAGGTTCGGAGACTTTTAGCGGTAGGTCATTAGCGATCCTAGTAATTTAGACCGTTGCCATACCCACGGCGCGTATCGAATAATAGAATAATTGTACAAAGCGGCGAATTAAAGGGAATGGCTGGGGGGTAGGGTCGATCGACCGAGGACGGAGAAATAACGAACACGCGTATAAAATGAAACGTCAGAATGACCTCGTAGCTTTTTAGTGTAAGCTCATTGTGACTGCAATCAGATCAGAAAAAAACGTGACGAGGACCACAGGAAAAATCATCGAGAATCAATCAGCTGATCGACCATCGATCGAGCACGAAAAAAAAAAAACACGTGAATAAAAAGGACGAAAATCGTTACCACGTGTATCGATCACAATCATTGTTAGCTTATGAAGTTGAGAAGCGGGACGCGAAGAACGAAAAAAAGCCCATCGAGGTTTAAATTCATCGATACATTCGAGGACGAAAACAGTCCTCTTTTGGTCCTGAGCTTGTCGACGTTATTAAGGAGGGTACCTTTAGGCGAGGAAAAAATTGCTGATTTTCATGATTTTTTTTCAAAGGAAAGATTTCTTCACTATTTTTTATTCTTAGGATATGTTTTATTACTACTTTTGGCTATTACATGGTGTCATTTTTTTTAAATGAACATTGCAAAATTTCGGTGATATGCACGGTCCTCTAAACGGGTTGCGTCGGATGTTTTCCAACGGCGTGACACGTAGCGGCGGCGGGATTGATCTGAAAAATAATGAACGAAGATTTTACCCTTATTGACCCTCATACGCAGAATATAAACCAAGAAAAAGTGAGAAATGTTGAAAATCGATGAAATGGTACCCTTTGAAACAAAAAGATTTAATTTTCCGAAAAAAAATGTATACATAATGCAATAAAAATTACTTACATTTCTTTTTTTCAAGAACATTTAGGTTCATGTTTTAGGGAATAAGGTTAGAAAGATTTATACAAAATTTCGTCAGAATTGGTCGATTAGTTTTTTAGCCATTCGTAACGCCAGTTTTGAGAATGCTGTGGATGTTGTCTGATGGTGTGAAATGTAGCGTCGGCGGGATTGATCTGAAAAAAAACCAACGAAAATTTTTCTCTCGTTAATACTCATACGCAGAATGTAAACCTCGAAAAAGGGACAAATATTGAAAATCGATCGAATGGTACGCATTGAAACAAAAAGATTGAATTTTCCAAAAAAAAAAATGTCTACATCATGCAATAGAAATAATACTTTTATCTTTCATGTTCAAGAATATTTAGGTTCATATTTTAGAGAATAATATTAGAACGATTTATACGAAATTTCGTCCGAATCGGTCGATTAGTTTTTTAGCTATACGTCACGTCAGTTTTGAAAATGGAGTTCAGAAGACCGCATCATATCTGTGCCATTTTTGATAATTAACTAAAATGAAAAATACCACGTAACACCCAAAAGTAATAACAGACCATACCTTAAGTTTGAAAAATGGCGACGAAAATTGTCCTTTTGAAAAAAAAATCATGAAAATCAGCAAAAAAATGTCCTTACCTAAAAGTATCTCCCTCTTGTTCCAGCACACTAATTATCGAAGGGACGTAAAACAAGCATCTGGCGTTCGTTGCCAAGCCTTCGGATTAAAAGGACATTTTTTTCCCGTGTAAAAATTTAAAAGGGCGAATGAGCGGCCACAAATTGAATTCAATTAAATCAGAAGGTGGCACTTTGCGTTCTTCTCGCGATGCTGAAACTGGGAACAGGAAACCGGAAGTCCGCCTGGGACGCCGAAAAAACACCGCTATTTTTTTTGCCCCGTCGGCCCACTTCACCCTCTCTCTCTCTCTCTCTCTCTCTCTCTCTCTCTCCCGCTATCTTTCTCAAAATCACTTGTCCATTTTTCGTCCTCAGATTGAAACTAGTATTGTGCAAAAACTAGTAAGGATGCAATATGAAAATGCTGGGCCAGATCGACTCGCATTTTTTTTCATTAAAATACAAGTTAAACGGAAATTTACTCTGAAAATTCATTATATATTTTTTTAATTGTAACTATCGTCCAGCATAAAGAGTTTCATATTGTTCGGTACTCGACATTCCTTGCTTTTTGTTTTGCCAGCCCGAGAAACTAATTCATCCCCGTTATGCTCACTACTTTTTACGAAGTTATTGGTCGATTATTCGGTTCGTTTCTCAATTAAACTGGAATTGCGAAGCTTGGGGCGAAGCTCGAGGCAAAAAAGCATCAAGCACTGGCACTGGGTGTCGGTAAAAAACAATTCCAAAATATCTGACAGCTCGATTGGTATTTTCTTTCGCAATCAAGTACACGTTAAATTGACACAAGAATTGCCTGATCCAAATCGTCATGAACGTTTTTTGAAATGATTAATAATAATTTATTGTTTTTTGGTCCTCGAAACGATCAATAATGATTCATAGTTATTAATATTTTTGGAATGATTAATAGTGATTTCTTTCTATTATTCTCCTTGAATAAACGGTAATAATTAATTGTAATGATTTTTATAATAATTAGGAATAATTTGTTGCTAATGTTATTTTGGAAATAATTAATAATTTATTATTTTCATCATTACTACTATTGGAATAATCAATAATAACTTATTACTATGATTATAAATATCATTTATAACTATAATTGTTTATTATTATTATTTATCATTATGATTATTACTATTTCGAGTTATTCAAAATTATTTATCATTATTATTAGTATTTTCTAGCACCTTGGATTAATACATTCGTTTATCGTATTATTTAGTACTCTCCGTTTTCATTTTTTTTTTTTTCATAATTCTTTTTGCAGTCCGGAAAATTCAAATCGCGTTCTTTCTACCCGGTACGATGGCTCCAGTTTTGTAAAGAGAAGAAAAACGGCCAAAATCTTCATCCCGTTGGAGAATAATTGAGCCCTTACATTGCGAGATTTTTCGCTAAGACCCCCGAGCATCCAAACCACTCGCCATTTTGGAAAGGTCACTGTTTTCCCCCATTTTCCCCCAGTGAATGTTGCCTTCGTACGGGGAATTCCCCTAGATTGAAAAGTTACCGTAATCAAGCGGGGTCTTTACGTGTTGTGCTCCGATAATGCTTAGTTATGGGGTTGCGGCCAGCTGAGACCGGCTCAGGGGATGTTTGTACACGGTGAAGTGGTGCGTGTGGGGGAGGATACTCAAGCTTGCACAAACATTGTATACGACGCCTAATGAGATTGATGCAATCGGTTGGGATCCCCTTAATCGTGGTAATTAACAAGGGGAATCTCTCTCTCTCTCTCTCTCTCTCTCTCTCTCTCTCCCTCCCTCTCTCTTTCGCTCTCTCATTACGAAGAACGTTCGCGATTTTGCGTAGCCGTAATTATGGTGTACCACGAAAAGGAGGGTAAAAAAAGAACAAGAAAAAAACTGTACCAAACGAGAGTGGGGGGGGGAGAGAATTTTAACAATAATTACACCCGAATAAATGCGAACAAGTCTGGTTGGTTCGTCCACTCGCTGGCTCCATGCCCTCAGCAAATTGGGTGACCGCGAGACAGAGAGAGAGAGAGAGAGAGAGAGAGAGACCCTGGGGGAGAGGCAAAGTGATCAAGATCCTGTCTTGATCATACCTCGGGTTGAATGTACCGCAGTCAGCGATTTCGTCCACGGAGATACTAATTTCGAGCAATTTTTCATAATTGCAAAGCGCTTGTACAATGCCGCTCAAAAATTGCAGATCCACCCTCGGATAAATGGTTCGTTGGAATCGAAAAAAATTTGTGCGCAACTCGTCCTACTGATTTTTTATTGATTTTCCTCTCGTGCGATTCCAATCAAGTTGAATTTACCTTTTCCATTCGAAATATATCGAACCCTGTTAAATGTGCTCTTGCTGAGAATGTGACATGCATTGACTCCTAAACGGAATATTCAGTAAGCTCAACACCCTATTAAATGTTTAGTAAACTAAATATTAGTATAATTGGTAAACTAAATATTCGTATATTTAGCAGACTAAATATTAGTATATTTAGTAAACTAAATATTTTTATATTTAGTACACTAAATATCAGTATATTCAGTAGACTAAATATTGGTATATTTAGTAAAGTAAATAGTAGTGTATTTAGTGTACTAAATATAAGTATAATCAGTAGACCAAATATGAGAATATTCAGTAATCTAACCATTAGTATATTTAGTAAACTCAATATTTAGCAGGGGAGACACCCTATTAAATATTCACTGCACTAAATGTTAGTACGGTACTACTAAATATTTGGTACACTAAATACTAAATCAGTACTACCAAATATTTAGTACACTAAATACTAAATAAGTACTACTGAATATTTAGTACACTAAACACTACTAAATATTGCCTTCGTTGCCCCTACTAAATATTTAGTACACTAAACATTAGTGTATTCGGTGAACTAATTATTTAGTACGAGAAACACCCTACTATATATTTCGTTGATTGTGGAAAACCATTCGGCACATTAATTCCTTTGATGTCCCTTAATGTGCCCCTTTCTTCACCGAGGCTTTTCGTCGAAACCGAAAACTGCAAACTTCTGAATGTCTCTGTACAGGCATGTGATATAAATCTGCGCGTTCGTGTTATTTCTCTTGGGGGAACCGGTTTCACGTGTCGTTAAACATCGCAACGCATCTTCGAATGATTATGCCATTTACCAATCTCACCCTCGAATCTTTATTACCATGCGTACATTTCTCCCCAAACGTGCCGCGCACACGCGGACGTCAGACCTGATCAACGATAAATAGAGATCAATCTCGCGACTGAAAATATTTCTTTTTCCGAGCATCTCGAAATTCTCCCCTGAAAGAACGAGGCCTGTGTCCACGAACGGAATATTTGGTTTCTTTTTTATGGACTTGTTTCGATTTAGATGGAATTTCTGGTAAAACTTTCAGTTCGATCCAAAAATTTTATCCGAGTTCTAGTTTCTACCTAAAAATTACTAAAAATCTTATCGTATTTCTAGTAACTATTCGCTGGATACTCAAAGCCGAAAATTCGAGAAAGAAAGTGAAACTTATAATCATTTCTACAAGTTACTAGAAATGCAATAAAATATTACGAAACTTGTAAAATACTTTGGAAAATTTTCATTTCCTAGCTAAAGTCGCTCTATAACGGAATTTCTAGTATTTTTCAGGAATTATTAGTAACGATTTATCGTAGAAGAAATTCCGAAGTTCGCGCAACTTCTAAAAGTTACTGCGGATTGAAGCAAATGTTTAGTAACTTTCCAAGGTTAGTGGAGCTGCAATGAAATGTCTAGTAACTTTAAAAAGGACCCCCAATTCATTTTTAAATGACGTTTAAAAGTTTGCTAGAGATCCAACGGAATTTGTAGTAACTTTGTGCTGGGAAATAGAACTAAGAATCGCTAGAAACAAATTGTAATTTGTAGTAACTTCTACTAAAAAAAACAATGCGATTTCTAGAAAATTCTACTAAAAAAGCAATGCATTTTCTAGTCATTTCTACTAAAAGTACAATGGAGCGCCAAATAACTTCTACTAAAAATACAATGCCATTTCTAGTAACTTCTATTTGAAATACAATGTAATTTCTGGTAAGTTCTACTGAGAGTTCAATTTCTCCTGACTCCTACTAAAGAGGCACTGCAATTTTTCGTTACTTTTACTAAAAATGCAATGCAGTTCCTGGCAATTGCTACAAAAAATGGGATGCCGTTTCTAGTAACTTCTACGTGAAATACAATGCATTTCCTGATAAACTCTACAAAAAATGCATTGTAGTTTCTACTAACTTCTACTAAAAATACAATGTTATTGCTGGTAACTGTTCCTAAAAATGCAATGCTGTTTCTAGTAACTTCTACTTGAAGTACAATGCATTTCCTTGTAACTTTTCCTGAAAATGCAATGAAATTTCTAGTAACTTCTACTAAAAGTGCAATGTAGTTTCTACTAACTTCTACTAAAAATGCATTGTAGTTTCTACTAACTTCTACTAAAAATGCCATGTATTTTCTAGTAACTTCTACTAAAAATGCCATGTATTTTCTAGTAACTTCTACTAAAAATGACATGTATTTTCTAGTAACTTCCACTAAAAATGCAATGTTATTTCTGGTAACTTTTCCTGAAAATGCAATGCCATTTCTAGTAACTTCTACTAAAAATCCATTGTAGTTTCAACTAACTTCTACTAAAAATGCCATGTATTTTCTAGTAACCTCCACTAAAAATTGCCATGTATTTTCTAGTAACTCATACTAAAAATACAATGCAATTTCTAGTAACTTCTACTAAAAGTGCGTTGTAGTTTCTACTAACTTCTACTAAAAAAGCATTGTAGTTTCTACTAACTTCTACTAAAAATGCATTGTAGTTTCTACTAACTTCTACTAAAAATGCCATGTATTTTCTAGTAACTTCTACTAAAAATGCCATGTATTTTCTAGTAACTTCTACTAAAAATGCAATGCAATTTCTAGTAACTTCCACTAAAAATGCAATGTTATTTCTGGTAACTTTTCCTGAAAATGCAATGCCATTTCTAGTAACTTCTACTAAAAATGCATTGTAGTTTCTACTGACTTCTACTAAAAATGCCATGTAGTTTCTACTAACTTCTACTAAAAATCCATTGTAGTTTCTACTAACTTCTACTAAAAATGCCATGTATTTTCTAGTAACTTCCACTAAAAATTGCCATGTATTTTCTAGTAACTCATACTAAAAATACAATGCAATTTCTAGTAACTTCTACTAAAAGTGCGTTGTAGTTTCTACTAACTTCTACTAAAAAAGCATTGTAGTTTCTACTAACTTCTACTAAAAATGCATTGTAGTTTTTACTAACTTCTACTAAAAATGCCATGTATTTTCTAGTAACTTCTACTAAAAATGCCATGTATTTTCTAGTAACTTCTACTAAAAATGCAATGCAATTTCTAGTAACTTCCACTAAAAATGCAATGTTATTTCTGGTAACTTTTCCTGAAAATGCAATGCCATTTCTAGTAACTTCTACTAAAAATGCATTGTAGTTTCTACTGACTTCTACTAAAAATGCCATGTAGTTTCTACTAACTTCTACTAAAAATCCATTGTAGTTTCTACTAACTTCTACTAAAAATGCCATGTATTTTCTAGTAACTTCCACTAAAAATTGCCATGTATTTTCTAGTAACTCATACTAAAAATACAATGCAATTTCTAGTAACTTCCACGAAAAATGCAACGTTATTTCTGGTAACTTCTGCTTGAAATAGAATGTAGGTTCTAGTAACTTCAAGTCGAGGACGAGAACTTGGATACAGGCTTTCAAATTTACGTGCACACACCTTAAACTCGGTTTTTTTCTTTTCTATTCTTTTATCTTTTATTTTGGTTGGTGAAGAGACCGCCGCTTACACCCGGTGTACATAAATTATTTATAAGTGCTCCAACGATGGCATGCGGCCAATGGGGTATGAAGAATGTGCGAACGACCTGGAGCGAGGTTTTCTCGTCTTTTGCAGTGACAAGGGCAGGAGAGAGAAAGAGAGAGAGAGAGAGAGAGAGAGAGAGAGAGAGAGAGAGAGAGAGAGGGCCCCAGAGCGTTATACTATCATGTATTATTCGCCACAGAGGTCTCTTAATGGTGGCTGCGCGGCTCCTATGTGTACCCAAAACTTAGCCATTCTCGAGTAATGGCCCGGAAGGGACCCGGCCTCACCATGGACAGGCCTTGAGAGCCGAGGATCAAGGATATCCCCACCGAGAGATATGTCGCCCGGCGGCTTCCTTCCCGTTCAAACACAGACGATGCAAGAGAAGATAGTTTTAAGTTCCGGGCAAATATGTATCTACCTGCGTAATCGGATATCCAAAAGGCACTGAGCAGGTCCATTTTCGGCGGTGTTCATTATCATCTTCAGCTCAAATGGAAAGCCCTCGTTTGATCCAAATGATCCGTGGGTCTCGTTCCTGCGAGTACCTTTTTAAGGGGGTCATCCCACGTGACGGCTACTACTTCGCTTTTTTGGGATTTTTTTATGAGCCATTAAGGCGTTACCCCCACTTGTACCGCAAAAAAAAAAAGCCTTTTTCATGAATTTTTTTAAAGAAAACTACAAAACTTTTTTAATCGATCAATATACCATCTTAAAGAACACATCTTGAAGAACTTTCAGTAATTTTTTTATTGAAAAATATTACATCGTTTAGTGGCAAATGGCCGTCAATGAAATAATGTTTTTATATACACGGTTTGCGGTGACCAACATTGCGGCGAAGTGGATCACCTGAAAAAAAAATGCGGATGGATTTAGTCAAATATAAGTATAAACTAGTCTTTAATCGAAGGATTTTAAAAAATATTCATTTTTCACAAAATGGCGGACAGTCAAAGTTAATGGTTCGATTTTACCGAAAAAAAACGGCCGTTTTTTGGCTATAAAACGGCCATTTTTTTTCGAAAAAAAAAATCGAACGGTTAAAGACTACATTTTTATGTATTAAATAAGCCTGCAAAATTTCAAGAAGATCGGTTCATTAGTGTTCGAGTAATCTTGGTCACCGACTTCAGAAATGCCATTTTGAGAAAAACGCGTTTAAAGTTTCAATTTCAGTTATTCAATTCACGGATTCTTCTCTTTCAACGCTCGTATCTCGGTCAATTTTGTTCGGATCGACTTGAAATTTTCAGGACATATTCTCAGATACTAATACTTCAAAAAAATGCAATAAAAAAAATCGATTTTTTCAAAATCGCAAGTGGGGGTAACCCCTTAAAACTATCGAATTTTTGCCACACATTTGAAAAAAACTATAGCAGATATCAGAAATATTGTACTTCGGGTGAGAACTACACGTGTACTGACTGTACCATTAACCCCTTCCGTGGCAGAGAGAATTCGAAAAAAAGTGTCCAAAACGGCAGGAAATGTTTTTTATCATGAAAACTTGTACTCTGAGGTTTTCGAGGCTGCTGATTACGAATCTGAACTCAAAATTCAGGAATTCACAATGACGAACAAATATGGCGAATGAAAATACAAATAATACAGATCGATCCATAAAAAACCATACCACCACCATAAAAAATGCCTTCATTTTGAGTTCAGCATCACACTCAGCGTCCCCGAAAACCACCGAGTACCAATATTTATCTAAATCGAGCTGTTTTTTCACTTTCGTCCGCCATATTAGATCCGCGATTGAAAATTTTCGAATTTTGCGTTCACATTCGTAATGAGCGACCTCGAAAAGTCCAGGGTACCAATTTTCATCTAAATCGAGTAAAATTTTCAATTTCGGTCCGCCATCCCAGGGCCGCCATTTTGAATTTTCAAATTTAGAGTTCAGATTCGTAATAAGCGACCTCAAAAATCCCGGAACACTAATTTACCACCGGAAGTAGACGCTTTTCCTAGTTACAATGTTCCTAGGAACTTTTCCGAAAATTCCTTTTTTTTCATTCTTCCTTTTATCGGGTCGATAGGGGCGCGAAATTGATTTCATCGTTGAAAAGGGAAATCGGAGAAAGTGAGCAGGGGAATGGGGCGGGGGGGGGGGTGGTGGGGATTTACGAGGATAAATCCACTGTCCTGAGGATACGACCCCATAAAACTTTGACGAAGTTGGTTACGTCCCATTCGTTGTGTCCGTCACATCCCCCCACCCCTCCGCGTCCACACACCCACACACACGCACACCCTAACCGGCTGATATTCCAAGCGAAGAAAAAAAACACCCTGCGATGGAGCGTCGCGATATCGGTCGCTCAGCACTTCACGTAATAAAGTAAAACTTACGGGGGGGCGGCAGGGGATGATTGTTTGGCAATTGGAAAAAGTGGGAGAGTGCGAAAGAAATCTTACTCCGAATTAAATCGATTTTCGATAATTGTAATCGATCGGCAAATTGGTGGCGATTTCCTATGAAGGATCCATAATTAGCCTGCGGTCGATAGATCCCGCGAAAATAGTGAACGAAACGTTGGAAATGAAAACGAATTGAAAAAATATCAAATTTCAATCTTCGCAATACAGAGAAAAAAATATCGTTATTTCCTGCGAACGAATAATTTTTTCTACATTTCCTGAACGATGTGAATTAATTATTTCAATCGCCGGCGAATTCATAGTACTCGAATGCAACGATTGACGATTTTCCCTTTAAAAAATTGGGCAGACTTGGGCGCGGAACTTTTCCCCTCTCCGTGAACTTTTATCGAACGGGTCATCGAGAGAAAAAAAAACGGCATCGTTCAACATTCGCCGTAGACTCGCACCTCGATCTTCCTCGAGGCGACGAGGTTCGTTCGCCCCAATAGACGATGCGGATCACAATAATTTTTTTTTATTCAAACAAGTAAAAATGTAAAAAAAAACATGGATTTGCGAATGTCATGAAATTCGGCTGACATTGAAATTCTGAAATTCGGAAAACAAACCCAAACAAACCCAAACAAACCCAATAGACGATGCGGATCACGATAATTTTTTTTTATTTAAACAAGTAAAAATGTAAAAAAACATGGATTTGCGAATGTCATGAAATTCGCTGGATGGAACTTCCGGCGAGCGACTGTCAGTGGGGACTGCGAATTATTTCCGCTGGCCGTCCGGCCAACGGAGCGATAAACTTGACAGAAAAAGAAAAAGAAATGGCGGTTAAGACACAGAGAGAGAGAGAGGGAGAGAGAGAGAGAGAGAGAGAGAGAGAGAGAGTGTGTGTGTGTGTGTATTTGAAAAAAAATAACTAAAACTAGTGGCTGTAAAGAACTCACGTTAAACAAAGTGAATATGTGAAAAAAATTATATATACGTACTCGTTAGGGGCAACGTTGTAAAGCGGCAAAGACGCAGAATGGGGGAGTCGTCAGTGTAGAGATCGCGAGAGAAAAAGGCGTTCGGAGAAAATCGATCGAGAAGAAGCAATTTCGAAATATCGATCGATAAGAAGGAGTCTTGTAAAAATCTCTCGGATGAATAACGTTAAAAGCAATAGAGCGTGATGTACGTGAATATGAGCGCGCACGTGAGGGAGAGAGAGAGAGAGAGAGATCGTTATATATAACCGAGAGATTATTCTCGTTGTATGGAGATTTTGACGAAAAAAAAAAATGAAAAAAAAATATGTGTGTAAGCTACCTGTGCCTTGTAACAATCCATATATATATATATATATATATATATATATATATATATGTGTATATGTATATATGTATATATGTATGTATGTATGTATATATATATATATATATATATATATATATATATATATATATATATATATATATATATATATATATATGTACACATAAACTCTCACGGTAATCTGAACGTACGTGTTTCATTTTCTTTATTGATCACCCCATCACCATCCCGATACCACAATATAAGTGCAACAGTGAGAATGACAGTGTAGCAAAAATTTCAATTGTTATAATAAAAAGAAAAGACAATCACGGGGACTTGACTAATTTTTTTTCCCCAATGATCCTGTAAAATAGACCTCGTGGCGTCATCCTGACACAGAACGACCTCGCTTTGAGCCCACGGGAATTTCCTATCGAGATGGTTTGCTCCAGCCTCTGTTTATCAAAAGATTGGGGGATGAAGAACAAGTTGATATTCAACATTTTTGTTGTTGTAATGAAACAATTGGGATTACAAGGTCGGGATTTTACACACGATCGATACATAGTCTTGACGAGATTGAGTTTTTTTTTTATTGACAAATATTGATAATTGATGGAGTTAAACAACGTGCAGCCGTTGCTGCTTGGGCAATCGGAGTTTGGCCATGGAATTTGGAAATTCCATTGGACTTCGGAAATTCCATTTCCACTTGAAAACTCCATTTAAATTTGGAAATTCCATTTGAATTTGGAAATTGCATTTGAATTTTGAAATTCCACTTGCGTTTTGAAATTCCATTTGAATTTTAAAATTCCATTTGAGTTTTGAAATTCAATTTGAATTTGGAAATTCAATTTGCATTGGGAAATTCAATTTGAATTTGGAACCTCCATTTGAATTTGGAAATTCCATTGAAATTCGGAAATTCCATTTGCATTTGGACAATCCATTTGCACTTGGAAATTCCATTGAAATTCGGAAATTCCATTTACATTTGGAAGCTCCATTCGAATTTGGAAATTCCATTGAAATTCGGAAATTCCATTTGCATTTGGAAATTCCATTTGCATTTGGAAATTCCATTCGCATTTGGAAATTCCATTCGCACTTGGAAATTCCATTTTCATTTGGAAATTCCATTTGCATTTGGAAATTCCATTTGCATTTGGAAATTCCATTTGCATCTGGAAATTCCATTCGCATTTTGAAATTCCATTTTCATTTGGAAATTCCATTTGCATTTGGAAATTCCATTTGCATTTGGAAATTCCATTTACATTTGGAAATTCCATTTACATTTGAAAACTATTTGCATTTGCATCTGGAAATTGCATTGGAATTTTGACATTGCATTGGAATTTTGAAATTCCATTTGAATTTGGAAATTCCATTGGAATTTGGAAATTCCATTGGAATTTGGAAATTCCATTCGAATTTGGAAATTTTATTCGAATTTGGAAATTCAAATGGAAATACCGAGTGCACGAGAGATTTGGCGTGGGATAATTCGACGTGCGGTGGAAACAACGATATCGCGAGCAGTTCGGTCCAGTGAAGGAGGTCACGCTCGCGCGAATTTGTATGGGAAACGCACACACAACGAGGATCCGAACGACAATTTATTGGCACAACTTGTCGGGAATTGCTCGTTGGCTGGCGACAACAGGAGAGAGAGAGAAAGAGAGAGAGAGAGAGAGAGAGAGAGAGAGAGAGAGAGAGAGAGAGAGAGAGAGAGAGAGAGAGAGAGAGAGAGAGAGAGAGGGAGAGAGAGAAAGAGAGAGATGAGGAATTGCTTGTTGAGGGTCAGAGAAGGAGAGATATAAAGAGATAGGAGAGATGAGAGATGAAAGAAAATGCGCGAGAGCAAGAGCGCGGCGGGGTGGGGGCGAGAGAGAGAGATTTTTCTTTCCTTTTTCTTCCTGTCTCTCATCAATAGATAACAATATATAACAAATATATAACAAAGCAATATATAACAAATATACAACAAATTATATATATATAGCTCATAATTTTGTACATTCGTATTTTTATTGTATTCAATTTTTTTTTATCCTGCAATAGTGAAATCGCAGGATTTCGGAGGATTTAAAAAAATTGAATACAAAATTATGAGCTATATATATATATATATATATATATATATATATATATATATAGTTCATAATTTTGTTCACATTCGTATTTTTATCGTTTTCACTATCGCAGGATTAAAAAAAATTGAATACAATAAAAATTAAAAAAAAAATAAAACATCATATATATAATGCTCATAATGTTGTACATTCGTATTTTCATTGTTTTCACTATTGTAGGATTTTTTAAATTTGACTATTGTCTTATCATTTTATATCGGACGTTTTTTTGTAATTATTGAATTTCGGGTCTTTTGATGTTCACGATTTTGTCATGCTGATTTGTATATTCATTTGCCCGAAAGTTTAACTTGGGCATGATCAACTGTATCAATTAATCAATAAATGTCTCTCTCTCTCTCTCACTCTCCCTTGTTCTCATCCCTCTCATTCCACTCCCTCGGAGGGGAGGGGGGAGGGGGGGAGAGGGCGAGAGAGAGAGAGAGCAAATGGCCAGGCCGGTTTGATTTATATCTCCGATCGTAATACACACGCGCACGCATATATATTCAGTGCCCACGAGCATTCGCGCGTATACGCTCGTGGGCCGCGGTGGTTAGTCATCAATCTATCGGACTATTTATAATGTGAATTCTTCGGCTGCCGCTTCGGTAGCACATGGATGAATTTGCAGAGTCATTCGAGCGACGATTACGCCCTCGATCTTACGCGTATACGCGGCTATGAAAAAAAAACAAAAAAAAACAAACAAAAAAACAAAAATTACAGTGATCACAATATACACACAATCATAAATACGTACGAGTCAATTTGGTGAGCGGAGAAAGACACTTCATTGATTAACGGGTCTGCGTAAGCCCAAGAAATAGGTCGATTTTCGAAAAAAAATTCTGACGTAACTATTGAAATGACGAGGTGGGAATTTTACACACAATTGATACATAGTCTTGCCAAAGTTGAGTTTTTTTTTCGTTGCAAAATATTGATAAACATTGACGTTATTATTGTTTGAACAAAATGGCGCTGCTGTTGCGTAGCCAATCTGTGTAGGTACTTCTGACGACTACGCTCATCTGAGATGGAAATTAAAAAATGTACTTTCGGTATGATGGATAAACTTACGTGCGACCGGGCACTTTTGGAAAATTTTGAAAATTACGGAAATAGCAATTTGTGAAAAAAAAGTCCGTTTTTTTTCACAAAAAGACAACTTTGGTTAATTGTTATCAACAAATGGATGGACGGATGAAAAAAAAGTCATGCGGTCATACGATGGGAAATGTTGTGAAATGTGCTCCGGCCAAATTTGGAGTGCATCGAAGCAGTAGGTTTCGACAAAAAATGCAAGTGATTACGGCCTTAGGCCACGGTAACGGGTATAAAATCCTGTGCGAATTTAAGGGCAGATATACACGTAGGGGCCAGAAAAAAAGGTTATTTTTGTGAATATTTTCAAGGAACACTATTTGAAATTTCGCATTGGGGTTTTAATTATCTAAAAGTATACACATTCAAAAGTATGTTTAATTTTCTTTATTTAAAAATATCAAAAATATACAAGGATATTGTATGATCCTTGGAGCGTCGTCAAAAAATCGGTACCCAAAATTTCTCGAGAACCAATGAACCGATTGCCTTGAGGTTTTTTGTGGTTATTCTATACACCATTATCTAGTACTTGTCATAGCCGATTTTGGAAATATCGATTTATGACCAAATGGCGGACGTTGGAACATAAATAGTGATTTATGGGCAAAAAATTATTTATTATTTTGCCTATAAAACAAAAACTAAGTAACGGAAAAAAGAAATCCTATGATAAGTACTAGATAATGGTGTATAGAATAACCACAAAAAACCTCAAGGCAATCGGTTCATTGGTTTTCGAGAAATTTTGGGTACCGATTTTTTTACGACGCTCCAATGATCATACAATATCCTTGTATAGTTTTGATATTTTTAAATAAAGAAAATTAAACATCTTTTCGAATGTATATACTTTTAGATACTGAATTCCTAATCCGAAATTTTAAATGGTTTTCCTTGAAAAAATCCACAAAAAGGACCTTTTTCCGGCTGCTAAGTGTATATCTGCAATTAACAAATTTTTTTCGGATGAAAAAGTGGTTCACTCATGAAATTAATTACACATCTATTTATTATGAATATCAAGCTGTTAGAAAATATTTTTTTTTCGACGTACAAAATGGCCGACTACTAATATTATATTTTATCTTTTTATTTATTTAGCATCCACAATTTTTTACCTAGAACAAAAAACGAAAATTCGCGTCAATCTACATTAGAATACCTAGTGAAGTACGTACGGAATTTAAAAAATATTGTTTTATTAAAAAGTTTTAGGTATTTGAACTTAAGAAATGAATTTTCAGTGAAAAATATCGTTATAACTGCTCATAAAATGAACAGTTTTCGATCAATAAGAAATTCCGTACGTACTCCTCTGCGAAATGCAATTAGGAACATAACTTTGAAATTTGAAGTAAATTGAGTGAAAATTGTGGAAGTTATTTGTCACGCCAATTGGAAAATGCTGTTTCGAGTAGTTGGCCATTTTGTACATCGAAAAAAAATATATATATATATTTTCTGACAGCTTGATATTCATAATAAATAGATGTGTAATTTATTTTGTGAGTGACGTTCGCTGCAGCGCAATGAGCGATCTGACATTTCACAAAAATCGTCGTAACTCGCTAATTTTTTTGAATTTTCACAAAATCTTTGTTGCAAATTGAAGTTCCAAGGCTAGGCTATGAGACTACGTAGTGGGAAATCGCATTTTTTAAATGTCAAGGTTTTGCGGACCCCTTAAATTGATGACTCAAAACGGCGTTTTAAAAATCGTATTTCTCCGAGCTGCGACGAGCTCGGTGATGATTTACTGGGGAAAAAACAATTCTATTTGTTTTTCAAAAGTTTTTTTTTCTCAAACTTCTCAATCGGCGTTTTCTGAAATATGCGCTGGCAACATTTACTCGCTTTTTTTACGTTGTGAGCGACGTAAAAAAATGACGAAAATATTTCGGACAAAAAAAACTAATATTTATTCGTTCTTAAGATCCGGTCTTCCGCGACGAGAATTTTTTTTCTTCAAAAATCAATTAATTAAAACCGTTGCGTTTCGGACAAGGATCTCAACGTTGTTTCCGGCCGTTCCGTGTACGAACGTTTAAATTTAATTTTCTACACGAGCAATATAAATATATCGCCTTCTTTTATTTCCAGGTACATAATCGTGTGTCTTAATTAAAAAATTTACGCGATAACACGCGTCGAGAACAAAATAACGGTCGCCGAGACAAGTGCCTGAATAATGACGATACGGCTCGAGAAGAAATAACAGTATGCATAATATAAGAGAATTTATGATAAACGTATCCACTACGATTTAAAAGCAAAAAAAAAAAGATTTTTCTCACGTTGGTTCAGACACGCAATACTGCTGCAACTAAAGTTTTTTTTTTACCTTTTTTTTTCGGATTCGCGATAAACAACGTCGGGGCTTACCCCGGTCAAGTATCCTCTTTGACCGGGGTACATCCCGGGTATGTTAAGCATATTCAATGAATAAAAGTGCCACAAAAAAATGATAAACGAAGAGCTCCGTAGAAATCACTTTTTTAAGGGGCCAGTCCACTTTGAAAATTTCAGATTTTCATTTTGAAAATTTCAGATTTGCAATTTCAAAATTTCAAATTTTCAATTTAAAAATTGCAAATTTTCAATTTGAAAATTTCACTTGAAGAAATCGACGATGACGAGCAATCAGAAGGGATTTTGTACGGTGCAGGAATTGCCGATTGAGTTTAGATAAGAGTTTTTCAAAGTATAAGCTTCAAACGCGTTTTTCTCGAAACCCCGTTTTTTTTTTCACAAAAAAATGTTTCACAAAAAAATGTTTGAAACAAAAGTTGCACCGTACGAAAGGGGTCATCAAATGCGACCATTTTTTTTTATCTCAGTGGAGGCGCTGTCGCACAGTAAAGGTCACCTCCACTTTTTTAAATGGAACGGTACATTTTTTTTCAACTATCTTGTAGAGCATCGGAAACTGCATAAAAAACATTAAGGGGTCAAAGTCGTTCAAGGTCATTTAAAATCAAAAAGTGACATGAACTTTATTTTTATGTGAAATTACCTTTATTCACAGTACTGTAAGCCAAAGTCGTTCAAGGTCATTTAAGATAAAAAAGTGACATAAAAAAGTTCGTGTCACTTTTTTATTTTAAATGACCTTGAACGACTATGACCCCTAAATGTTTTTTATGCAGTTTTCGATGCTCTACAAGATAGTTGAAAAAAAAATGTACCGTTCCATTTGAAAAAGTGGAGGTGACCTTTACTGTGCGACAGCACCTCCACTGAGATAAAAAAAAATGGTCGCATTTGATGACCCCTTTCGTACGGTACACCTTTTGTTTCAAACATTTTTTTGTGACGTCGATAATTACAGAGATATTCAAGGTGGCAACAGTTGGTGCCTCACCCTGTGTATATATATATATATATATATATATATATATATATATATGTATATATATATATATATATATATATATATATATATATATATATATATATATATATATATATATATATCATTGCATTATCCTGCAACGAAAAAAAATATTTAGAAAAAAAGAGCCCCCACGTTTTCGCACCCCAAGCGGTCAGAATCGGAAGTGGTGTCACATCGAGAAAACGGAAGCATCGTGTATAAGCACGAGACTCGCCGTTCCCTCAAAAAAAAAAAACAAAACAAAACAATTCCAAATACTAAAATCATCGCAAGTCCAGGCCGAATTTAATAACACCGAAGGCCGTAATTTCCCACAGCCATATAGTGCACGTACGAAGCTCATGATTTCACGAATGTGGGTCGAACACGCGCCAACGTTCAATCGCAACGCACGCCCGCCATACCGAGATTACTACGAAACGATAAACTTCATCGAAAAATCTAGCGCGTCTGTGTTGATGGTGATTGAGGAAGCAATTTTTTAAATTGAAATTGATAAAAATGAACTGGAAAAATTGAAGTTCGAAAAAAAATTGGATTCAAGAAAAAAATTGAAATTGGAGAAAAAAATTGAATTTGGAAAAAAAATTGAATTTGAAAAGAAAAATTGAATTTGGAAAAAAAATTGAATTTGAAAAAAAAATTGAATTGGGAAGAAAATTGAATTTGGAGAAATAAATTGAATTTGGAAAAAAATTGAATTGAGAAAAAAAATTGAATTTGGAAAAAAAATTGACAAAGTTATTAAAATGTTAATGAAAATAGTTGAAGAAAGATATCCGTGTCACGATTGCATCAAATCTGGCAAATCATTGAAGCAGGGTGACGTTTTCATTCTCAGTAGGGGGTATGTGTTCTTGTCAACCGGATATAAAGTGCGCGGCTCCGCACACGCTGCCACATGCTCTGTCATCAGATACGCGAAGCGTGTATATAATAGCCGGGCAATCAATCAGACATAAATTACGAGCATTCGAACGGAGCAGGACCAGACTAAAGAGACGCGGTTGCAGAGTGAGAGAAGAGGCTGCGAGCCATTGCACCGAGGAAATTACCACAACCCGAAATTCACTTTTCTCGTTGTCGTAACCCACATTGACTGTACAGGTGAGTGAAGAAAAATCATGCCCTGGCTGGAGCTGTTATATATATATATATATATATATATATATATATATATATATAACAGCTCCAGCCAGGGCATGATGCCCTGGCTGGAGCTGTTATATATATATATATATATATATATATATATATATATATATAACAGCTCCAGCCAGGGCATGATTTTATTTTTACGTAATATATATATATTAGGAGTTTTTTGCTTGGGGTCCAAAAAAGTCCAATTTCGATATTTATTTCTGATGAGAGTATCGAGTTGACAAAGTCGAAATTTTACACACAATTAATGCATTACCTTACCAAAATTGAGCATTTTTTTAATTGAAAAATATTCATAAACAGTGCAGTTAAAATTGTTCAAGCAAAGTGCCGCCGTTGCTGCATAGCCTATCGTCACAGGTGCTTCTGGCAACTTACATATTTTTAAAAAAATGTTAAGTGTGCTTCAAGTAAATTTTTTTTATTACTTAAATAAATTGCAAAAAAATACATGTACAGAAAAATATATCATTTATAGAGAATAATCTTCGTTCTCTGATCGTGATAACTGAAATTTCATCGGACCTTTACACCTGTCGCGATTTTGGGTCAATGTCGCGGCTAGAAAGTCTTCGATGACGATCAAGGACGCAGCGATATATTAGATCGAAAAAAAATCGTCATTCAAGATTGAGTTACATATTTCTTCTATCCTATGTCTTTTATTGAATCCTCCTTTCTATTCACAATAATTAAAAGTTGTTGGGGCAATTCCAGAATATTTTGGATCGTTATGTGATGATCCAAAATTTGTCAAATTCACTTTCCAATCTCGTGGTGCTCTCTCTGTCTCTCCCTGTCTCCCTTCAGGCATGCCCATCTTTTTGATATATATATATTAGAAGAAAAATTTAATGAAAACAAAATTGCTTGCCAGAAATTGAAAAAAAATAAATAAACAAAATAATCAATAGAGTTAAGTAAATTTAAAATAAAATGAATGATTAGTTAAACGAAATAAAATTAATTGAATTAAAATAAAACTCGATTAAAATAAAATAAAATCGATTAAGATAAAAGAAAATCGATTAAAATAAAATAAAGTCGATTGACATAAAATA
Organism: Ophion costatus; assembly: GCA_951751655.1. Lineage (NCBI taxonomy): Eukaryota > Metazoa > Arthropoda > Insecta > Hymenoptera > Ichneumonidae > Ophion > Ophion costatus. Next base: position 2,431,643 of record OX632359.1, read on the forward strand.
AAATTGATTAAATAAAATAAAATCGATAAAATAAAACAAAATCGATTACGATAAAAGAAAATCGATTAAAATAAAATAAAATCGATAAAATAAAATAAAATCGATAAAATAAAATAAAATCGATAAAATAAAATAAAATCTATTAAAATAAACTAAAATCGATAAAATAAAATAAAATCGATTAAAATAATCTAAAATCGATTAAGACGAAATAAAATCGATTAAAATAAAATAAAATAGGAACGTTCGAAGACGACAAACGAGAAAAATAGTAATCACGACTCACACGAATTGTCCTCGAATAAATCGAATCCTTATTTTTTAGATTTACCCTCAAACGTTTATCGCCAACAGTCGCTGAAGAGTACATAATCGTAGGTAAAAAAAAAAAGAAAGCGCGTCGTTTTATCGGGCGATGTATATGGGGAGCCGAAACTGTCGTTTCTGTAGCATCATTTCGTCTCGGTTATTAATCGAAGAGGAACGAGGCAGATCAAGATCGCGAACGAGGCGAAGAGAGAGGGGGAGAGGGAGAGAGAGAGAGAGGAGTGGGAGGTCGCGATCTCGTCTCACGAAGTAAGTCGCGCGGCGAAACAAACTCATATACGTCTCATGTAAGTGCTCGAGGTCTGCCATTCACGACATGTCTTTTGCGTGAACCGCTGCTCCTCATTTTCACGCCATTGAACAAAAAAGCCACGGCCAAAAATTTAAAAAATGAACGATCCCTATTTTTAAAAATTTTCAAATCCCTTAAAAAATACATTTAAAAAATACCTTCATAAAATAATTCACCACTAAAACAAATGTTAATTTACGACTGTAAAAAAATATTCTTTTGAACACCGACCGCCTTCAAAAAATAATTAAAAAAAAAAATAAACATTAACAATCCGGCATTAATGGATAAAAAGCGGCGTGTGACGAGAATCGAGCAGCCGTCGTTGTCCCACAAGACGAGACAAAAGTGCGAAAATAAAGTGGTCCGCAAGTTTTCGGGAGACTGAAAAAGTGCGTCGTCGCGATCGAGGAGAGCCGCCCTGAGAAAAAAAGCAAAAATTAACGGGAATTTTTTTTTTTTTTACGCGAATTGAAAAGTGATTTCTGGTCGAGAGGAAATTCAGAAGGAAGAAAGTCAGAAGGAAGAATTCACCCCGGAGGGAAAATAGGGAGGAAGGAAGAGAAAAAATATATTACCCAAGCCGAAAGATAAAAAAAAAAACATTCGTGACGATAGCCAGTAACGACGATGGAACGGGACTAAAAGTAATCGAAAAAAAAAAAAGATCACGAGCCGAAAGAAGAAGCGGAAAGGACGCGGTTGGACGCGAGGAAAACGATCAGGTTTGAATCGGCTGTCGTCTTAAAGACTACCTGTCAGCGGATTGCCCTCCGTACGCGATCGCAGACGAGGTAAAGTCCGCGAATTCAAAAAGATTCACATTCGGCCATTTCTCACGGTTTTTAATTTTCGCGAAAAAAAAGTGTCGATTTTTTTTTTTTTAATATTCAAAAAACGCTTTTTCATTTTCAGTTTTCTTTTTATACGAAACGTTCTTTCTTTGTTCGATTTTTTAAAATGCACAGGTAACGTGTTATGAAGTTTTTATGATTTTTTTCAATTTTTAGAGAACATGTTTTCCTTGCATGTGACTCTTAAGGGGTGTTCTCAGTTTCGAGGCTAAAAAAGGTCATTTTCATGAATTTTTTCATAGATTTATATTATAGATATTGATATAAAAGTTGTTACACTTAATAAATACAC
>OX632359.1:2438407-2596107 GCA_951751655.1 Ophion costatus
CATTTTTTAAAAAATTTTCGAAGCAACCCTTGGTCGAAAAAAAAATTTCCGAATAAAAAAAACGCCCTGATTTAAAAATCTGTAAAAATTCCCAAAAATGCGTGATTATATGTAAACATTTTCAAGCTATCACCCGCAGTGAAAGTATGCTTTTGTCTGTGCTTTCTGGGCGATCAACGTTAAAAAAAATCCGAAAAATTCAAGAACCACTTACTTCGGGCGGATACTTAAATATTTTCCTACCCACAATCAATGTTTTTGACCATTTTTGAATAACCAAATCTCAATCGTGGACCTTGAACAGTTAGCAGTCAAAAAGTTCTGGTATTAATTTCAATTGAAGGCGGCTTCAATTGAACGAAACTTCTGGGTCACAAAACAAAAAATTAGAGCCATATGTATAGTAGAAGTATTTATTATTGTTTTGTTTAATATTATGAAACAAGACGTTTTATCTAATTTTAAAAATGTATATTTTTTTAATTAGATTAAACGTGTTGTGTGTTGTCGCTCAGAAAGCACAGAAAAAATCATACTCCCACTGCGGGTGATAGGTTAAAAAATTTTACATATAATCACGCATTTTTGGGAATTTTTTAAGATTTTTAAATCGGGGCGTTTTTTCGGAAATTTTTTTTTTGTCTAAGGGTTGTTTTGAAAAATGTAAAAAAAATCAGGGTATCTTTTGGAGTCAATGGAATCAGATAAAAAAAATTAATCGAATTGGCGGAGGTCAGGGAAAAAATCCACCAGATTCACGTGGAATACCTCATATATATATATATAATTTCTTAACAATATATAAGATATTGGTAAGAAAATAGGTAATTTTGTTTCTCCGGCGTAACAGCCAAAAACGTCAGCACACGGTGAATGAAAAATTTCTTGAAAAACGCGACAAAATTCTTGCTAATTATGCATGCCCGTGTGCAAACGGACACACTCACACGTCAGAAACGAATTGTGAGGTACAAAAGTGCGTTTGCACGATAAATTTGTGTCAGGGCGATGGAGGAGAATGTGCTCGTTTGGCGAAACGTGCTGCAAATATTTATCGCGATCCTCGATTTTCGAGGGGTCAGGGACGAGAAAATATTTTCGTCACAGCTTATAATTATTGGTCATAACTATTATTTTTTTCCCTTTTATCGCATCGGTCCTCACAGTAAAGAATCCGAAAACAAATTCGCAGGTATATAACATCAACCGGGAACTTTGAATCGATAATTATTGCGGCTACCGAAAGATAATTAATTTCGCGATAAAAATAAAAGAAATGATTACCAACTTGACAAAATTCAGCGGGCTATTTTTTTCGACGATATACGAAATAATTCGGATCGCAAATTTAATCGGTGTTTAAGAAATCCGTTAAAAAAATCGGGGCTGTACTTTAAACATTTCTCGATATGTCCACATAATTGAAATTCGGAAAGTATACAATTATATTGTTGTAAAAAATTATTGAAAACTTCCAATTTTGGGTGAGTGTGCCTTTTATTTGAAATTCTTTCACGTCAAAATGACCCGCTTGAAAATATGTGTTAAATTACAAGTTCTAATTTTAACGCTAACTTCAACAAATAAACATTTTCTTGCATCCGTTTATATGAAGAAAAATAATAATAAATAATATAATAATAATATTAATATCATAATGAAGTTATGATTGATATTATTAGTTTCAATAATACTGGCCGTTAAAATGTGGATGAAAAATAGCGAAAGGAAGAAGGGGAAATATACATACATACATATGTGTGTGTGTGTGTATATATAATGCTTTTTTCATTTCAGTGAATAATGTTTATCTATCTATATATATAAAGGGCATAGTCCTGACTACTGACTCATTATTGCCCAGCCTAAACCGCTATATGTGGAAAGGTGAAATTTGAAAGCATGTTGATTTAATCATGTAGGCACCATTTAAGAAGGGATTTTTTAAATCCAACCCTTAGGGGAGAAAAGGGATGGAAAAGTCTGTATTCGAATTTTAAAAAAACTGGTCGAATTCACTTCAAATTTGATATTCTTGCTTCTTGACAAAATTAAAGGAACACGTATTTTAGGGTTTCTAGAAATTCAACCCCTAAGGGAAGAAAAGGGGTGGCAAAGTTTGTGAGGAAAAAAAACAGGTCAGAAGATGTACTTAAAACTTAGTATTAATGCTCTTCAACACAATTAAGGGGTTACCCCCACTTGCGATTTTGAAAAAATCGATTTTTTTTATTGCATTTTTTGAAGTATAAGTATCTGAGAATATGTCCTGAAAATTTCAAGTCGATCCGAACAAAATTGACTGAGATATGAGCGTTGAAAGAGAAGAATCCGTGAATTGAAGAACTGAAATTGAAACGTTAAACGCGTTTTTCTCAAAATGGCATTTCTGAAGTCGGTGACCAAGATTACTCGAACACTAATGAACCGATCTTCTTGAAATTTTGCAGGCTTATTTAATACATAAAAATGTAGTCTTTAATCGTTCGATTTTTTTTTTTCGAAAAAAATGGCCGTTTTATAGCCAGAAAACGGCCGTTTTTTTTCGTTAAAATCGAACCATTAACTTTGACTGTCCGCCATTTTGTGAAAAATGAATATTTTTTAAAATCCTTCGATTAAAGACTAGTTTATACTTATATTTGACTAAATCCATCCGCATTTTTTTTTCAGATGATCCACTTCGCCGCAATGTTGGTCACCGCAAACCGTGTATATAAAAACATTATTTCATTGACGGCCATTTGCCACTAAACAATGTAATATTTTTCAATAAAAAAATTACTGAAAGTTCTTCAAGATGTGTTCTTTAAGATGGTATATTGATCGATTAAAAAAGTTTTGTAGTTTTCTTTAAAAAAATTCATGAAAAAGGCCTTTTTGCGCTACAAGTGGGGGTAACGCCTTAATGAAAAAAACGCATTTCAGTGTTTTTCTAAATTCCACCCCTAAAGGCAGTGGTGAATACAAACAGGGACGAGGCGGCCATTTATCGGATATTATGTTCCCCGCATAACTTCCATGTTTGTACCTTATATTAAAATCAAAATATTCCTACTTTTCGAATAAATAATACGTTTTATTAATAAATTAAAATATCAGGTCATTTTGTGACACCCTATATAACTATATTTGCATACAAAGAGAGGGAGAGAGAGAGAGAGAGATATATACATGTCAAGGTCCGCGAAATCTTCTTTAGCGACCTGACCACAACCCTAAAGGATTCCGACGCGCATGACCACGACCGTAGGCCACTTTTGGCCCCATTGTCTCCACAATAGCTCACGCTCGTGTACGAAAAATTCTCTCGGGCGTTTATTGCCCGTGGAAAATTTCCGTTCTCGGTAATCCTTCTTCGAAAGTTCGTCCGAGCCTCTAACTAATGTAAGGGGGTTTACATATATTCGAATTTATTCGATTTTAATCCCAGCCAACAAAAACTGCGACAATAGGAACGAAGAAGGGCCTCCCTCCCTCTTTTCCGTAATTTTCCACTGCCCCGGACGAACGAACGCATGGACCCAAAATTTTCCACCGTCAAAGTTCTTCACCGAAGAGCTGTCTCCACCACGGTATTCCATTAAAAAAAAAAAAAAAACACGCCGCGGAGGCCAGAACTACCGAGTGAAGAAAGCGAAGCTTCGCAATGAGGAACTCATTAGGAAAGATACGTTTTGGAAAAATACACTTCGTTATTTTAGTCGCAAAAAAAGGTGAAGGGGATTTTCTTACATTATTTTTAGGCTCGTTTGCGTTGGAAAGACGATTTCCACCGCAGAGACAACATTTCACCGCAACAAAAAACGAATGACACATTTTTCTTGCTAAAAAGGTGACGAAAAAAAAGTAATTTTCGTAGGGGCACCATTATTGTTGTTTGGCAAAAAAAAACAGAAGGTCGTACCGGTGATCGATGAGATTTTTCAGTGTTGCTAGCGGAGTAAAATGCGCGCTTTATTACCGGTCTTGACGTTTCCAAGATAAGGGACAAAAAAATACTCTATCCGTTGTGCGGCTCAGAAAATCGTGAATAGAGCCCCACGATATATGCCAAGTGTGTATACGAGTATGTTTGTTTTCGAGTGATTCGCATGATAACTACATACACACACACACACACGCCCCCACCCCCACACACATACACACCCGTGTGTGTATCGCCTTATCGCCCACCAGTCCTTCGAAGATAATTCGTATCATCGTAAGAGTCGATTGGCATGAGATTAAAGACATGTGCATGATCAATTACAGGGAGATATAAAATAACGCGTTACCCCCACTTGTAGCGCAAAAAAAGGCCTTTTTCATGAATTTTTTTAAAGAAAACTACAAAACTTCTTTAATCGATCAATATACCATCTTAAAGAACACATCTTGAAGAACTTTCAGTAATTTTTTTATTGAAAAATATTACATTGTTTAGTGGCAAATGGCCGTCAATGAAATAATGTTTTTATATACACGGTTTGCGGTGACCAACATTGCGGCGAAGTGGATCATCTGAAAAAAAAATGCGGATGGATTTAGTCGAATATAAGTATAAACTAGTCTTTAATCGAAGGATTTTAAAAAATATTCATTTTTCACAAAATGGCGGACAGTCAAAGTTAATGGTTCGATTTTAACGAAAAAAAACGGCCGTTTTTTGGCTATAAAACGGCCATTTTTTTTCGAAAAAAAAAATCGAACGATTAAAGACTACATTTTTATGTATTAAATAAGCCTGCAAAATTTCAAGAAGATCGGTTCATTAGTGTTCGAGTAATCTTGGTCACCGACTTCAGAAATGCCATTCTGAGAAAAACGCGTTTAAAGTTTCAATTTCAGTTTACACGAAGAACGGATTCTTCTCTTTCAACGCTCCGATCTCAGTCAATTTTGTTCGGATCGACTTGAAATTTTCAGGACATATTTTCAGATACTTATACTTCAAAAAAATGCAATAAAAAAAACGATTTTTTCAAAATCGCAAGTGGGGGCAACCCCTTAAGCACCATTTTGCGCATATCCGTGCTCTGCGTCGCTTCACGATAAAGCAACGGAGGAACGTGATAAAGAGAAAGGGAACGATAAGGAATCGAGCTGGGCAATCGTCCAAAATTTATAAACAAGGCAGAAAGAGTGGGTAATAGACAGACAGAAAATTGTAGAAATTTAGAAACAATTTCTGAAAATAATATACATGTATCATAATTGCAAGAAAAAGATTGATGAATTCATTCATCGATCGACAGATATATTATAAAATTATACAAGACATATTACAATTACAAATAGATGATTAGAGTAAAAATAATACATAATAAAAACTGAAGAGCGAGAGAGAGAGACTTATTGATTTTCTTGGTGATTAATAATTTACAAAAAATTGTACAAAATGAAGAATAATATAAAAACTAATACCGAAAATATATTAATTAATCGATAACAAACCCAAAAATAATTTGTTTAAAAATTGCAATAGAGGGCAAGAAAGAGAGAGAGAGTAAGATATAGACAAAGAGGAAAAGAGAGCGAAAGAGACAGAGAACTTCAGACGAGCTCTCGGACCCGCTTTCGGGAGTAGGTCGAGAGCGGAAGGCAGAAAAAAACCGCAAAGCCAACGCAGCATCGGAACCCCTGGAGTTTAGCATTCGATTACCGCGAGCCCATCGGCGATTCTCTTCCACGGCGAAGGCTCCTGTTAAGAGAGAGAAAGAGCGAGAGAAAGAGAGACACTGTAGGCGCTTCAGAACGGAAATGCATTCGAGCGTGAGATCAAAAGCACCAAAACTCGCAACTTCCTTTCGTGATGACCCGATAGCCGAATACACCGCATGCACTCCCGGAAGCCGCAGACCTTAAAATTTCGAGCAACAATAGGGAAAAAACAAAAGAAACGCGTTTAAGAAGGATTCCGTCGCGTCAGAAAGAATTCGTGAACGCAAATTGAGTCTTTTTCTTCATATACGTGTGAATATGTACATATATACGGAGTGACCTAAAACCGATGGTCCATAACGTACAGGTAGATTGTAGACAAGATTCTGAGTCGAAAAGTCCTGAGATATTTTTCAATCAGACCAGGCCCTAGCGAGTTATACATGATTGAACATTAACCAATCAGACGCGCGCGCCGACCAACAATACGCTCCCCACCGCGCGCCCGTGACGGGTGGGGAGCCCGCGACGCATGCGCGCTTCGCCCACCGACGTGCTCCTAGTCATCGCACGTTTCTCATTGGTCGAATTTCAACAATTCATATCTCGCCAGGTGTTCATCGGATCAAAAAACGTCTCAGGACTTTTCGACTCAGAATTTTCTTCCAAACCTATCTCCGCAATATTGACCATCAGTTTTCTCACACCTCGGATGTTTACAAGTGTAATGTGCATGGGAGCGAGAATAATCCGAATGTGTAAATATATGTATGTGCCTACACCGTTTGCACCGCGTTCAACTGCACGCGGACACAAAAGAAGAAGTATGATAATTAGGAAACTCGCAGTTTGCTTCCTCGTCTCTTTGTTTGGCTCACGAAGCTGCATCTTGCACGAGTAAGTTTCTCGTTGAATTTTACTTTTCTCACAAACTAGCTTGAAAGGGAAAAAACTTAAAACGCCGGTAACTGACGCTGATGAAAGCGCGGTAGATACGCGGCTTTGGCGATCTCCTGCGAGCCAATACTCGGATGGGTGATCGTTCAGCCGAGCACTGGCTTGCGCCCCGATCGACCAGCAGGATGCAACGTAAATATTTTATCGCTCTATTCGAATATTCCGTTGGCTACCTGTGGCCTATCAATTTCGTTAATCCAAGTAATGTTTTTTTCTCAAAAGAAGCTTCCTCTTTTCAGCCTGCATTCCAGATAGAATGTTGCAATTTCGCCAAGCCCACTTGAAAGATTCTGCATTAGTTTTTTTGTCCCTCACTTCTGGCCCAGCCTTGCCCACTTTCGAATCTGCTTGTCTCTGGATATATCGTACTCTATCATACTCGTATATACGCTTTTCACCGCGGAGATTGAGACCTCGGCAATCTCGATGAAACTTCAGTCTGAGGGCTTGACCCAGTAAGGGAAAAAAGCACACATGCATGATACAGTATATATTTGTATGTGGACATACAGACGTACGTGCAAACCCATAGATATATATACGGATAAATATGTATTGGGTAAGAAAAAGTATGGTAAATTTTATGGTTGCAAATTAAAATACTAGCAATTCGAATGCAAATTTGGTTATATATATATACTGTTGACAGGTCAGATCACGTCTTACTATATGCTGGAATTACACGTTAGTAAAAGTCCCACTGTTTTTGTGATTTGGGGATTCGTGTTATTTTTTTTTTTTTAAATCATTTGCTTTTGGTTTTTCGCATCCCATTTCCACAAATGATATGAATCGACAATAACTAAGCAACTTTTTTAATTGGCACGATAGGCATAGTACATTTTTTACACCAGAGGCTATCAGTCGGATGTTCGAATTGGTTTGTTTGAAAATTCAGCATAAGATCTTTTTTCATAAAGTTTCCTTAACATTTAAGGTCAAAAAACATTTTTCTAGATAAAACGAATAATAAAGAGTATTTTTTTGAATACCGTATCAAAAAAATGTTATCGTTTGTAGAAAGGACATGCGAGATGTAGCATGTTGTTTTCGAGTTGCTCATCTGCCACAAATCTTGCCACACGCTAATGTCTAATCTTAGATTATTACTTTTCTGAAGAATGTTTAAATAACTCGAAATAATTTCTCATGAACGTTTTTTTGGACAGTTGTACAAATATACCTTTCAACTTGATGGAAAATTCCAAAATACAACGAAACTAAAACTTAGTTCGTCTATTATTGGAAAACAGCGGGCACTTGCGATACTTCGATTACTTGAAAATCCCTACAAAAGCTTCCAACTTTGGCCACTAGAGATTCGCGATTGCCACAAATGTATTCGACGTCGAACGAAATATCAAAGCAGCAACAAAATAACAAGTTCCGCAGGCAACCACACAGGCATTCCATTGACCAAGTTTCCTCCAAAGTCCTTCGAGTCAGAGCCTCAAAAGTTCTTCATTCAAATCCAAAATTCGATCCCTGCACTCGTCGAGCCAACCGCTAACCGCCCAATTTGCTATTTTCACGTCCTAGAGGTGGCGCAGTGATATTTCAATATGGCCGGTGAACGTATAGCCTCAAACGTAAACAATTACTTCATTCTTGATTTTTTGCTAGTTGGCCATTGGATTTACCTCTACGGTAGTTTATAAAGATGCCACTGCAGAGAATAATTTATTTTCCGCTCTTTTCTTAACTCTTTCAGCTCTGGATTTATATTTTTCAAGGTTATGAGAGTCACTCGCAGGTTTCGATGAGTGATTCTATTTTTCAGAACCTACTTTTTACAAGGAACGTCTGAAATTTTATCTATACATTGTATATAACAGAAATAACTTGTAATATTGGTTGATTTATTACTTATAACCATATAAACGAGGAAAGGAAAAATCTTGTGGAGTGACTACAAACTCGCCTGGATGGCCTGAAGAGTCTCAGAGCCAACCGCTTGTTTTACAAAGGCTTTATCTTTGTGTGGCTTATGAAACGATAGTTCACTTTTATTATCCGTCTTACGCCCTGGAACACAGCAGAATATCTAGTGATTTTTCGTTTTTTAGATTTTGTCCATTGTTATCAATGTATTTCGACAAAATTTACTATACTAGTAGAGCTTCTGCCTTAGGCCGCGAGAGGCGCCAAGACTTTTGGGTATCGCGAATTAGAAAAAAGGTCGTCGAAGAGTCGATGAGCGGAAAATATCCAAAAAGATAGCCGTTGGTCACATGACAAATTATAGGTAACTTCCAAGCGGACGTTTGGCACCCATTTACACCACTGCTGGACAACCATTTGATAATTGCTACCTGGCCGGGTGATCAATTAGCCGCCTGACGAAATTGTCCCGTAACGTGTATCACGCATGTCCCACGAAATTTAACGCATGCGCGTTCCCAAGCCCACCTACCTGTTCGAGAGAAACAATTATGCGATTGCCATAAAAACGTGTTTGCTCAAGTGCAAGCGAGCAATAATCGTCCTTGGTTTTTTTTCCCCCCACCGAAGTGACACGAATATTCAATATTTAACGATCGAGAGTGACGTTTCTGTAAAACTTTCCGCTACTCCTTTCATGCTCACTTCACGCCATCCCCCCTTCTCCTTCGGCTACCACGCACTCTCTCGCTCTCTCTTTGTCACTCTTCTTAACCCAAAAAAGTCGGAAATGTCAAAGTTTTCGTCAATCAAATAATTCGAGACCGATACACGATTACAATAAAACATGCCTCCAACGAATGCTTCGAAGACGCGCCGCTCTTCGGTGGCGAGAATAAATATCTCCGTCGCGCGATACGAAACGTGCGAATAAACATATCGCGCGAGTTCACGTCTCGCGTAAAATTCGAAGTTATCATGACGCAACTCCCGTAGTATCGTCAACGAACAATGAACAAGTAAGAGTTATTTGTCGCGCGCAACGATGTTACGTGTTCGCACAATGAGGCCTGGTATTTCCCCGAGGTTAATACGAACGAGGGATAGTTCTGCGCCAGCCAGGTTAGCGCTTGCAAGTTTCTAGGTTATACCCGCCACGCTGCACCCTTCGTATTTTTGAAGGGCTTCCTACGCGTCGGGTTAATGAACCGCGAATAAATCGTAAAAGAGTGGGTGGATCGTTGCGCTATAGTCTGAAAAAAAATCGCCGATTATAACAACGGCAAAAATTTCCGGCGTCGCGATAATAACGCGAACTTTTGTCGATACGCTCGCTTGATATTCGCGATTCTTGCATCAGCGGCAGTTTTATGTTTTTTGAAGCAGAGATTCTTCGTGCAGCGAAGATTTTCGAAAAGTGAACATTTTTCGAGAGAAAGCTTTTTTTCGTGAAGAAAATATTTTTATTTGAAAAGAAAAGATTTTTCTTCAGCAGACATATCTTCACCCATTTTTCTTTGGGAAGGAAAAATTTTCATTTAAAAAGCAAACATTTTTATTCACCGAGCGAAGATTTTCACTTGAAATGATTTTTGAATTACAAAGCCAAGACTTTTACAGACGGAGCGCTCATCTTTTTTCGCAACTATAAGCCAGCTGAAAACGATTTTCATTTTCACTTGACGAGAATATATATATATATATATTAGGCAATTTATATAATTGATACAATGCATATAATATTTAAAATTCGACACTATAAGTTTATTCAATTCTTCTAGACTGGGGAACTGAGAACCTTTTGTTCGGCTCGATACAGAAATTCCTAATTTTGTGAAACTCGCCGGCCGCTTTGATTCACGCTTTGTTTCCTCTTGCAGAAGTGCATTCGACATGCCTGGTGCAAGGTTCTTCTGGTTGTGGCTCTTCCTAGGTAAGCTAATCGAGAATATTCGACGATTTATCCGCAACTTTATTAGCAGTGGCTAAGAATATTAGCTAATTCACTCGCGATGGTTAAGAATATGTGCGAATTTGCTCGCCATGGCTAAAAGCATTCTCAACGGCCAAGAATAATCGTCAATTTGTTCGCAATGGTCTGAAATATTCGCAAACTCATTGGCGATCGCCACATTTGCCAGTTTATTCCCAACGGCCGAAAATATCCACCAGGTTATTCGCAACGGCCAAAAATATTTGCCGATACTTTCGCGGCGGCTAAGAACGATCGCCGAGTAATTGACGATGCGATTTTTATGTTTCTTTCAACTCGCCAGTAACGGGAGCTGCGTCTGGGGGCTTCGTCGTCGAGCAGCACGACGCGAAGATTCGACCCGGCGGCACGGGCTTCTTCCTGCTGAAGCTGACGTAGGTTCGCCTCTGCCGGAAGGAAAAAAATAAAGCACGCAAAGAAACGATCCTTTTTTCTCAGGGAACCGCTGAGCGCGGACGTTAATGTTTCGCTGGACGTTCAGCACGCCGATCTCATCAGGACCGTACCGGCTGTTTTGAATCTCAGCGCTAATGCTCTTGAGCCTAAGAGCCGATGGAACGTGACGATAATGGGTCTCAAGCCGGGATACAGCATGATAAACGTCAATGTTACACCGCCAAATGTCACAGAGTAAGCATACGATTTCCATAATACTTTTTCTAACGGACAACACTACTCTGGCGGTAGAAAATAAGGCTTAACTTTGTCAACTTATTTCGGGAGTGCGGAGAAAAGGAATATCCTATCCCTTCTTCCCAAAAGAACGAACTACTGTTCGTTCTTTTGAGAGGTTTTATTCAACGCGTTTAAGGAAGTTCATCGGGTACCGCGTTAGTCGAAAACAAAATTATTACGACTAGCGTTGTCCGTTCAATAAGTTTGACAACGCTGCAACCAAGCGCGACCGCGTATCCCGTACAGCTGCCATGTGCTAGAAATTTTTCACTCGCGTCCATGGTTCATCGCCGATCTCTTTTTCGACCATGGAAGAAAATTCAAAAAAAAAAGCGCTTTTCTGGAAAGGCAAACAAAATCAATTTTCGAAAATCAAATTTTTTCTCAATCAATCTCGAAATCAATTTTTTATGTGTTATTATTTCGTATCCTTTTTTCATAACTACAATGATTTTATTTGCGATTAATTTATTTGATTTTATTCTTCAAGCCGATTTAGTCGTTACATTTCCAGTCACTTCTGTATAATTTGCTGTAGAAGTGTAGTGCACATTGCGTCGTTCGGAAAGTATTAGTGTTGATTTCAAAAAGCGCGCGGTTGCGACGTTGCCATCATAATATGCGACTGGAGTAATATGGAGGTTAACCTCCAAAAAATCAGCATTTTTCGAGACAAATTAATTTATTCTGAAGTTCACAAGTATCTAATGGATTTTAGAAAGCTGTCCAAACGTTCTTTAGATATTTTTTTATCCATTATGAAAGTTTCTTTCGAAACTGTTCGTCAATGCTTGCAAATTTCACGTTTATAGACGGGAGAAACACGACAATCCATAATAGACCATGTTAATTTAGAAAAATTTTATTTATTAATTGCTCACAAAGAAGGTATCCGAAGAGTTTGAAATTTGAAAAGGTTTCTTTTTAGATACTCATAAGTGAACTCGATTTTTAAAAATCAATATCTGTTTGTTAATTCGATCATCAGATGAACTTCCTTAAGTGGGAAAAAAAAATTTTATCATAATTTTCACGCAATCTGACAATCTAATTTTTCAGTTTTTTATTTGTTCGCGTGGAGCAAATTCATCATTTACCACAACATTTGGCACACTATAATCGACAATACGAATAATGGACATAAGCAAACGTCAATCAGAGCAGCTGTGGGTAAAATAAATGTAGACGCTTTTTTTGACCCCGTGGAAGTGATCGTACCTCCTCAAAGCACACATATAAATGTACATTATACACGTGGCAATAATCTTATTCGAGTTTGCTCCAGTTACGTCGTGCAATCTTCGTCTCGGCAGTGTTATCAGATTCTTCATAGTTCAATGTCGCCGAACGCCACGAGACGTTTCAATTCGCGTTGCGTACGTACGCGCCGATTCTCTCGTTCAATCGAGACACGCAGATTGGACAAAAATTGAAATTAAACCGCGCAGTAATCGTTTTTTTTTATTGCTGCTGGGCTCGGAGTATTTACGGATGTATTTACGATTCGAGCGTCACGCTCTGATTGTCGCAGCGATGTGTTTTGAGTTTTTTTTTTATACACACATATCGAGCGCTTGTCAAAAATATTCCGGTCAAGAATTTTGCCTGGCGATTGTGCGAAGGGTGGGAGTGACAATAGGCGGGGGTGGGGGAGGCCATTTGTTTCACGCAAAGCCTCACTGACCCCGACCTGTCTTGGGGTCCGATAGTTTGCGCTTCTCGTCAGTCGACTCTCCGATTTAGTGGAGACTAGGTCGATTCGCAACTCCCCCCCCCCTCTCTCTTCAGAGGCTCTGCCTCGTTCAAAAGCGAACATCGATATTCTTCGGTTCTTCGATCTGGAGCGATAGACTTGTTTGAACAGACTGCCTGCTTTTTCTAGTCATTCGAATTTTATTTATTCTACCTCCAATTCGTATATTTATCTCTCGTCGTTGAAACAAGAAACATTCTCTCATTTTATTTTCCCACATTTCGCAAAAATTCACTTTATCAACAAATAATAAAGCTTTTTCTTATAATTTTCCCACAATTTATCGTACTTTTGCGATTTTTTCCCACGCGTTAATCGATTCCTTTTGTTTCGTCATTCGTCATTTGCTTCTCCTTCACTTCCGCTTCCTTATCCCTCGGCAAATGGTGAACGGTCGAAATTAGTGAAAAAGTGTACGCGTGGAGCCAAACGAGTCGCACGTGCACATATGTCACGAGTGTATTGACACTACACGTGCGTTCGTTCGCGATTAATTTTCTCGGCTGATGACTCGAGCGGGAATTGTCGGGAAGTTCGAAGAGGGGAAATAATAGATAAACGTATCGAAACAGTGGAACAAAAAAAAAGAGTGCATCTGACGTTAAGTGGACGAGAAAAAAGATTTTTCAACGGCCCGGCTAAACGATGAGCGTGTACAAGATACTCATTGTGCCGCGAGATCAGCTCAGCCGGCTGCACATCAAGTAAGAATCGGCACTTATTTTTTTCGGTGTTCATGGAATGTCGGGGTGTGAAGTATAATTGAGGGAGGAGATACCTTTAGGCGAGGAAAAAGTGGTCGATTTTTTAAGCAAAGTTTTCTTCGCCTTTTTTTTTAGACTTGGGATACGTTTTGTTACTAGTCTTGGCTGTCGAGTGGTATTTTTTAAATTGGTTAATCTTCGACAATTGTGGAGGGACGGAACGGTCTTCCGAACGGGGCGCTGCAGATGTTGCGAGACGGCGTGACACGTAGCGTCGGCGGGATTGGTCTGAAAAGAAGCCAACGAGAATTTTTCTTTTATCAACAGTTATACGCTGAATATGAACCAAGAGAAGGTCAGAAATGTTGAAAATCGATGAAATGGCACGCTTTGAAACAAAAAGATTGAACATTCCGGAAAAAATTGCTACATTTTGCAATAAAAAAAATACTTTTTCTTATTATCAAGAACATTTAGGTTCATGTTTTAGATAATTAGGTTAGCAAAATCTGTTTTAAATTTTATGAAAATTGGTCGATTAGTTTTTTAGCTATACGTCACGCCAGTTTTAAGATTGCTGTGGATGTCGTCAGACGGCGTGACACGTAGCGTCGACGGGATTAATCAGAAAAAAATCCAACGATAATTTTTCTTTTATCAACAGCCATACGCAGAATATGAACCAAGAAAAGGTCAGAAATGTTGAAAACCGATGAAATGACACGCTCTGAAACAAAAAGATTTAATTTTTCGAAAAAAATTGCTATATTTTCAATAAAAAAGACTTTCATTTTTCATTTTTAAGAACATTTAGGTTCATGGTTCAGATATTAAGGTCAGAAAGATCTTTACCAAATTTTATGAAAATTGGTCCATTAGTTCTTTAGCTATACTTCACGCCAGTTTTGAGATTGCTGTAGATGTCGTCAGACGGCGTGACACGTAGCGTCAGCGGGATTAATCCGAAGAAAATCCAACGAGAATTTTTCTTTTATTACCAGTCATACGCAGAATATGAACCAAGAAGAAGTGAGAAATGATGAAAATCGATTAAATGGTACGCTTTCAAACAAAAAAATTGAATTTTATGGAAAAAATTGCTACATTTTGCAATAAAAAAATACTTTTTTTTTTATTTTCTAGAACATTTAGGTTCATGTTTCAGATATTAAGGTTAGAAAGATCTTTACCAAATTTTATGAAAATTGGTCGAATAGTTTTTTAGCTATACCTCACGCCAGTTTTGAGATTGCTGTAGATGTCGTCAGACGGCGTGACACGTAGCGTCGGCGGGACTAATCTGAACAGAAGTCGACGAGAATTTGTCTTTTGCTAACAGTCATTCGCAGAATATGAACCAAGAAAAAGTGAGAAATTATGAAAATCGATGAAATGGTACGCTTTGAAACAACAAAAATTGAATTTTCCGGGAAAAAAGCTACGATTTGCAATTAAAAAAATACTTTTTTTTATTTTCAAGAACATTTAGGTTCATGTTTCAGATAATAAGATTACAATGATCTTTACCAAATTTTATGAAAATTGGTCGATTAGTTTTTCAGCTATACGTCACGCCAGTTTTGAGATTGCTGTAAATGTTGTCAGACGGCGTGACACGTAGCGTCGACAGGATTAATCTGAACAGAAGCCGACGAGAATCTGTTTTTTGTTAACAGTCATACGCAGAATATGAACCAAGAAAAAGTGAGAAATGATGAAAATCCATGAAATGGTACGCGTTGGAACAAAAAAAATTGAATTTTCTGGAAAAAAATTGCTACATTTCGCAATCAAAAAATACTTTTTTTTAATTTTCAACAACATTTAGGTCCATGTTTCAGACAATAAGGTTAAAAAGATTGATGTCAAATTTCATCAGAATCAGAAAGGAAAAATTCGTTTTTCACCTATACGCCACGCCAGTGTTGAAAATGCAGTTTAGAAGATCGTGCCACGACTCCGCCATTTGCAAAGATGAATAAAAAAAACAAAAATACCGTGTAAAAGCCAAAGAAATCTTTTCTTAAAAGGAAAAATCATGAAAAACAGTAAATGGTTTCCTTGCCTAAATGTATCTCCCCCTCCGAATCGCCCGATCGACAGAGTACGTTCAATTCTCTTGCAGCTCAATATCAATCTCATTATCATCGGATTTAAATTCTATTGTTATTCAAATTTTTCGAGATATGCAGTCGAAATTTCTGATTATCGACATTCGAAGGCTTTCGACTGAGAATTTCGGCACCTTTCGACGCAATCGAGCTTTTATTTTTTTATTTTTTATTTTTCGATCCGGACCGTTTTATCGAGAGATATCGACCGCGGCCGGATTCACGATTTTTCGTAACAAAGTGGGTCGAGCCGCGTGAATATTAACGAAAACTTTCGAAAAAGTGCATGTCAAAGGACACGAGGCCTTCAACGAGAGCTGGAAAGTTTCACAAAATTTTCCACGACCCCGCGTGAACTTTTGACACGTCCGACACACGAGACGTCGTGACTCACGCACTTCGAGTGCGAATTATCATCGCCTCTTAACCAATTTTTATCACCCCGTGTTTGACACACCGAGTGCTTGGATTTTTCAAAAAGGTTTTCGGCTTTCAACCTAAATTCGAGCAGAAAAAAAAACAATTATCCAACAAGATAAACGACATCGGACTCGACATTTTTTTTCCGATCGTTAAAATCGTATTTATAAACGATCTTTTTTTTTCCACGAATTTAAAATCTTGATTTTTCCGCTTTGAATCAATTTATTTTCCATTTTATTTTACTCTCTCAAAAAATGAAATTCCTTTCACAAAAAAAAAAGGTCCGCCAGGCTTAACGTCATTGGAGTGACGAGTTGCAGGGTGAAGAAAAAAAAACGTGAATCTTAACCGTGAGTGTTTTTTTTTCTTTTGAGGCGCACTTGATTCCACGATGGATTTTGATTTTCAGCTTCTCGGAGGCGTTTCTGAGGGTAACGGTCGAGCGATCGGACACACTTTATCACGTAAGCGCGGTCGTTGGATGGATATACTTTGTGGCATGGAGCGTAAGCTTCTATCCGCAAATGTACAGCAATTACAAGCGAAAGAGCGTCGTGGGATTGAACTTCGATTATTTGTCGCTTAATCTCGTCGGCTTTATCATGTACGCACTTTTCAACTGTGGACTTTACTGGATACCGTCGATAGAGGTGAACGAGCATTATTTTTTTCATTCATTCTTTTCCGGGCCCTTCTACATCGGATTGTATTTTTTTATAATATCATTTATATATTTTTTAAACCACTTAAATATTTAAAATAATATCAATAATACATGTTCGAATGTAATTTCCATTTTTTTGATAATAATGTTCGACAAACCTTCGATTTTTCAATTATATCAATAATACATTCGTTAATATTACTTTCATTTGATACAAAATTCCATTGCGTGACTTTTAGTCGTATTTGTCAGGAAAAAAGTTGTGAAGGCTGCGAAAAAAAAATCAATATTTCATTTCGGGCACAGTGGAATGAAGATAATTCCGAATCCGGAACACTACCGAAAAACAAAAACTTATTCTTTCGCGTATCCCGTAATAAAAAA
Source organism: Ophion costatus (assembly GCA_951751655.1). Classification (NCBI taxonomy): domain Eukaryota; kingdom Metazoa; phylum Arthropoda; class Insecta; order Hymenoptera; family Ichneumonidae; genus Ophion; species Ophion costatus. The sequence goes on from OX632359.1 coordinate 2,455,596, forward strand.
ATTAATTTTTGTGGTTTCATTTTTTTTTTACCCTAGAACCTCGATCCGTGCCACACTGGCGATTTTTTTGCGATATAGTCAGCCATACTGGAAGACTGTAATTTTTTCAGCCAAAAAAAATGACCTTTTTTTGAATAAAAAAATAATTTCCCCCTTTTTTGGTGAAAAAATCGGCGTTGCCGGAACGTAAAAATTATTTCAAGTCGTCCGCTCGAAAGCTAACACAAAACTACAACTTTTATGTACAGACCTTTTTTTCCAGTTACTTCTAGTTTCCGAGATATATTCATTCGGAAAAAAAGCGGCATTTTCTAAAATGTTGAATTGAAAAATCTGAAGAAATTCACATAGAATGCCTTTTAGTAGTACTTTACAATACTTTGATATAACAAATTATGGGGCAGATTTGAGGTGGTCGAAAAAAAGTGTCTGAAACGACGGAGAATCCCTCACATATGGGCTTGAAGATTGCTTGGAAGAAGATTAAGGAAGCTTTCCAGTGTGACAGCCCGAAAAATCGCTGTTTTTCGCGATTTTTTTTTTTTAAAGAAAAAATAATCTAATCGGTCTGGTTTTTTTTTTGTATATTAATTGGGTATTGAAGAATACAAAACAATTTTTTAAAGATCGATTCATTTATTAATTAATATCTATAAAAATGATGAAACAATTGTTGCAGAAAATGCACTTGGATGTGGTGTCCACGTTGGGGGTCACAATTTTGATCTGAAACAAAAAACACAAAAAGATAATTGATCGGTATATAATTGGCTTTCGTGCTATGGAGGCTTTTTTTTTTTTGCAAAAATGGCGCCGGTTTGAACAAAAAGTATCGATTTTAGCATTTTTTTGGCAGTTTTTTTTACAAAAAAATAGGAAGATGTCAAAAAAAAAAAAGCTTCCATAGCACGATAAACAATGACGTTAAGAATATTGTGTAAAAAATTCAACTCGATAGCTTTAAAACTCTGCCCTCCAAGTTGGACACCGTTTTGAAAAATGCTGTTTCGAGAAAAACGCGTTCAAAGTTTCGCTGTAGCTGTAGCGCTCCGTTGCCTTCTTCCAAGAAATGCTGTACAGTAACCGAAATAATCTGAATTTCGGCATGAAAATTTCAGGGAATATTCGGAAGAGTGTATACTATTCGTTAAAGCAAAAAAAAAAAAATCGATTTTTTGAAAATTTCACACTGGAAAGCTCCCTTAATTGGTATCGAAAATCATATTTTGTAGATTTGGGTTGTAGATCGCTAAATTGAGAGCCCAAAAGATGGTCGAGGGATTTTTATCATTTAAATATGTTAAATGAAACATAATCGCGAAGTTCAGTGAAAAAATCTTTCGTTACATTCCAACGATGCAAACTTCATCATACGTGTGTGTATATACCCTAGGGTGGTGAAAAAAAATGAATTTTTCTTATTCGATTTTTTCTTATTTACAGCATCAGTATTTCATACGAAATCCGAAAGGATTAAATCCCGTCCAAGTGAACGATATATTTTTCTCTCTGCACGCGGTCGTCGCGACGATCGTGACAGTCGCCCAGTGCTTCGTTTACGAGGTAAGTCGTTGAACGGAAAATAAGAAGTCGTCTTTTTTATTTGGACGTTTTTTTTCTTCATTTTACTTGTAATTTTGTTTCGACAGACCGGCAGTCAGAGGGTATCGACGACAGCTCGAATAATTCACGGTGTATTCGCACTGTTCGTGATAATCACTGCTATACTCGGCGTGGTCAACACAATCGCCTGGCTCGATTTTCTCTATTACTGCAGTTACGTCAAGTTGGCTATAACGCTGATTAAGTACGTGCCCCAGGCGTATTACAATTACAAGAGAAAATCGACGGTCGGATGGAGCATAGGGAATATTTTTCTCGACTTTACCGGTGGTATGTTGTCGATGCTGCAGATGATAATCAACGCCTACAATTACGGTGAGAGGAGAGAGAGAGCGCGCGGCGGGCGAGTTCTCGACAAGAATGGATCGAGTTTCGACTGTCGATGCGAGAGTGAAATTCAACGGGCTCGCATCGTTGGGGCTACGAAAATTGATAATTTCGAAGCTCTTGAGCGACCACTGAATATTCATCGGCCGACTGGAACTTTCGCGAGGTTAATTTTCAACTTATAACGCATAAAGTTCAATTTTTCCGCAAGACCCGAGCGACCTCCAAACGCTTCGCGGCCGTTCGCAGCTTTCGCGAAAATGTTTGTTTCTTTATAGAAGATAATTGGATAGTGAGAAAAAGGAGAAAAAGAATACCAGAGCTCAAATTCGTGCCACCGAAACGTAGAGGCCCGAAGAGAACGGCCAAACGGCGAACGGAAAGCACAGAGGTGCACATATTGCGAGCCTTTGCGGAAGTAACGGCGCACCGATACGAACGGCAGGGCCATTCGCGTGTCCGCAAGACAAACGAGACTCGATCTTCGATTCTTTTCGATCTCGGCTGACACGTCAGCGCGACAAAAGTCATCGATACTTCCGGTCTTAACTTTTCGTCACTTTTTGGGGCTTTTTCGACGCTTCCTCTCGAACCATCATCCGGAGCAGACGATTGGGAAAGTATTTTCGGCGATCCGACGAAGTTCGGCCTGGGTTTCTTTTCCGTGGCTTTCGACATATTCTTCCTCATACAGCACTACGTGCTCTACAGGTACGTCATTGCAACTGGTTACGCTTCGAAAGTAAAACATTCGCTATTAGCCAAGAAACGAAATCACGAATCTCGAATAGCGTACTCGCGCGTTATCTCACCGGTGACGGAGCCGCAGGAATATTGCTGATTCGTTGTTCACTGTTATCCTCGCCAGAGGGGGGGGGGGCGTGACGATTTTGCCAAAGTAATTCGTAATGAGATAACGAACAAACCGCCTTGGCTTGCACGTTGGGACGAATGGGGAACCTTGCGCAAAGCTCGTCGCAGACGGGGCCACGTAAACATAACGTAAACAAAAGAAGCTGTTAACGCGCACGGTACATTTCCGCAGTGTCTGTCATGTACTGAGATTATACGAATGAGATAACGGACAATAATCGAATGAGTACATCAAACTTGTTCATAATCATCGTAACCTCAAAATAGTTCATAATCAACATAACCTCAAAATGGTTCATAATCATCATAACCTCAGAATGGTTCATAATCATCATAACCTTAAAATGTCTATTTGAAATATTTTCATTCTAACCTTCCGGTATTATTTCGTTGCATAACCCTTAGCCAGTTCGTTTTCATCTCCGTCAAGAATGAAAATGAACTGGCTTAGGGTTATGTAATGGAATAATACCGGAAGGTTAGAATGAACATATTTCAAATAGACATTTTGAGGTTATGATGATTATGAACTATCTTGAGATTATGATTATTATGAACCAGTTTGAGGTTATGATGAATACGAACCATTTTGAGGTTATAATGATTACGAACCGTTTTGAGGTTATGATGATTACGAACCGTTTTGAGGTTATGATGATTACGAACCGTTTTGAGGTTATGATGATTACGAACCGTTTTGAGGTTATGATGATTACGAACCGTTTTGAGGTTATGATGATTATGAACCATTTTGAGGTTATGATGATTAGCCGTAACCTCAAAATATACTTTTATATATTCCAATGTACTTTTAGAAGTGAATAGCATCGAAAATATGTTTACACACTGAGCTGTAACGAATCCTTGATTTCTATCGTCTGCAGATCCAAAATGATCAGAATATAGCCTTGAATGTATCGTGGCTGCGTGCTCGCGACGTATGGCGATTTATCATTGCTCGCGAAGTTTTCTCGTTTTTGGAAAATAAACGCACGCCTTCGGTTCTGCATCCAATTGCGCAACACTGATGCATTCTTCACAATTTATTCACGACAAGAGGATTATTTAAAGAAAATTCAACAATAGTAGAAACACGGGCATAACCAAAGATAATCTCAGTAAAGTTCGTGCCATGGGGACTAGATACAGGTGCCTAAACTCGGTATTTTACGTGATGCGCGAAAATGAAGGCAACGGGGATGGCGCTACGATCGCGCGAAGGGTTACGGTGCTAGCTTCACACGACAACTGACAACGCGAATTTGACGTTACTTCGAACTTTGTTTTCTTCGTTGAATATATTAAATGATATATATTGAATATTTCAATAATGATATAATAATACTTTACATGATAATATTTGTGTGTGTGGTTTTCAAATAAGTTTCAAATACATAAATTGTAGAAAACAACCCAATGCGATTTTTTTATTCGAGAGCATTTAAAAGTTGATTGAAAAATTAATTTGAAAAGATATTTGAGGACTTTATTTGCTTAAAAACTTTTCGGCTCATGTGTGAAAGTCGTATTTTAGTACGTAAAGCCTACTGTTATACTATTTAAAGAAAAAAATCAAAGGAGTAGACTTAATAGTTTAGTTGTATTTGCGAACTGTCGTCTAAAATTAGTATCTGAGAAAAAAAATCACAAAAACCAAAATAACTTCTAATCCACTGGAAATCGCATGACATACATGGGGGTTCAATCGATAGTTATCGCGGTCCCTCGTCGTTATGTTTAGTTCGTTCCACTCCGCGCGTTACAGTCAGTGTATTACCGGGATCCAAGCACTAACGTCAAACTCGCGTTCGGTCCGTTGTGAAGTTAGCAACGCAACCCTCCGTGCGATCGCAGCGCCATCCCTGTTGCCTTCATTTTTGGGCACGCTTTTTTCATCGTTTCTCCATTGAAGTTTAGGCTCCTCTATCTAGCCTCCATGCTTCGTGCTCTGTTTACGGTGCAATACAATGTCCCCTCTAGCGGGAGAAATCGGCAGTAAGGTTCCCTATTATTGCCCGAGGAATGGAGATTTTGGAGCTGGCTGCTTTTCAAACCGCCAAAGAAATCGTACAAACGCTTTTTTTTTTTCTTATCGATTGCACGAATTCTCTGGGAGAATTTTTACATGTTGCACGCTTTTTACCGCTATAACGAATGTACGAGCACCGTCGAGATGACAGAAAGAAAGGAAAAACGACACAACGGCAATTACTACGTAACGATCGCGGTGAATAATTTCAATTGTCTCCGTACGACGCTGTAAACCAATTCTTTTTTTCCAATTTACTTTTTTTATTTATGGATGCAGAATTTAATAAAAACGAATTGTTAACGGAATATGAATTTCCAACGAGCGTGTGCAAACTTTCTTTTTATAAAAATTTTTCAAGCTGATGAAATTTTTCGACATGTACCATCGGTCGGTAAATCAATTATCTCATTTTATTCTCATGGAATCGCGAATTCGTACTTAGTATTCGTATTCGTATTTGGAATTAGAAAAAAAAGAGAGGATTTATCAACGGAAGACGAATTTTTGACGAGCGGGGTCCGATTTTTTTTTTTTTTTTTTTTTTAATTTCAATTGATTCAAACTTTCAATCCAATACATTTTTTTAACTCGATAAATCAAGAGACGCGGCAGCGTCTTGACGCCAAGTAATAAAAAAATAAAAATTCTACGCCACTGACGAATTTAAGGAAGTTCATCTGGTACCGAGTTAGTCAAAAGAAAAATTATTACGACTAGCGTAGTCCGTTCAATAAGTTTGGCAACGCTGCAACCAAGCCCGACCGCGTATCCTGTACAGCTGCCATGTGCTAGAAATTTTTCACTCGCGTCCATGGTTCATCGTCGATCTCTTTCTCGACCATGGACGGAAATTCAAAAAAGAAAGCGTTTTTCTGGAAAGGCAAACAAAATCAATTTTCGAAAATCAAATTTTTTCTCAATCAATCTCGAAATCAATTTTTTATGTGTTATTAGTTCGTATCCTTTTTTCATAACTACAATGATTTTATTTGCGATTAATTTATTTGATTTTATTCTTTAAGCCGATTTAGTCGTTACATTTCCAGTCACTTCTGTATAATTTGCTGTAGAAGTGTAGTGCACATTGCGTCGTTCGGAAAGTATTAGTGTTGATTTCAAAAAGCGCGCGGTTGCGACGTTGCCATCATAATATGCGACTGGAGTAATATGGAGGTTAACCTCCAAAAAATCAGCATTTTTCGAGACAAATTAATTTATTCTGAAGTTCAAAAGTATCTAATGGATTTTTGAAAGCTGTCCAAACGTTCTTTAGATATTTTTTTATCCATTATAAAAGTTTCTTTCGAAACTGTTTGTCAATGCTTGCAAATTTCACGTTTATAGACGGGAAAAACACGACAATCCATAATAGACCGTGTTAATTTAGAAAAATTTTATTTATTAATTGCTCACGAACAAGGTATCCGGAGAGTTTGAAATTTGAACAGGTGACTTTTTAGATACTCATAAGTGAACTCGAATTTTTTTCTCAATATCTATTTGTTAATTCGAGCATCAGATAAACTTCCTTAAATATATACGATTAATCGGTGGATCCATTGTCTTATTTTTTCTCGAACACAATCCTGAATACTTATTCATACTTGGAATTGGAAAAAAGTACCTTCATCAACGAAATATGAATTTTTTACGAGCGTGTCTCATTTTATTTGTATTTGTCATTGAAATTCGGAATCCAATAAAGAAATGCAATTAATAAATGTATACGATCAGTCGGTAGAACATTTAAATTCTTTCTAACCAAATCCTGAATATCTATTCGTACTTGAAGTTAGAAAAAATGAACTTCCATCAACGGAATGAGGATTTTTAACGCGCGTATCGAATTTTTTATCGTTTTTCAATTTAAAAAAAATTAAAAATCTAATTAAAAATGTAATAAATATGCACGATCAGCAGGTCGATGAATTTTCTCATTTTTTTCTAATTAAAATCCTATACGTTCGTACTTGGCACTAAAAAACAATAACTTTTACCAGAAAATCCATTCCTAACGTATCTCATTTTTTTAAATTTAGTCTTTCAATAAAAATTTTTAAATCTAATCTAAAAAATTAACAAAAATGAACGATCAGCGGGTCGATCAATCATCTATTTTTTTTCCCCATTTAAAATCCCAAACAGCTGTTCGTTCATAGAATTAAAAAAAAAAGTAAACAAATCTTCTCACCGAACGATGAATGTTGACGAGCGTGTGGAAGGACGTTTTGTTTTTCTTCCCAATCTCAAGTGTACGGTGCTCGTGCACAGCGACCGAGCAACGTCGCGGCGAAACGTTGCTAAGGGCATACGATGAGTGTGTTATTTTTCTTCACCTTCGCATGTAAATATACTCATTGATCCTCGTGGTTACAGGCATGTTTGTGATAAGTTAGGATGCTCGGCGTTCGTAGAACCGCTATTGTAACACGGCTTTGTATATAGCAACGATTGCGAGCAAAATACAAAACGACGAACCAAAAGAGCGAGAGAGAGAGGGAGAGACAAAGGCAGGGAGAGACAAAAAAAAAAGAGAGCGCGAGAAAAAAAAGTGCCGGGGTCGGAAGGACGTCGGAGCTTCTTTTACAGCGGGCCTAGCGAGCACGACAATTTTACATTTTCCAGGCATACGAAGAAAAAAGTGATCGACCTGAACGGCCGAGTCTAGAACAGACACCCAGGATTTGCCAAGACCCGCAGCGTTCCTATTCTCATTGGAATCCAAATGTTCCAATTGCGTTGTTGACACTGTCGAACGGAAAAAAAAACACACACACCCACACACACACAAAAATCCACCAAACGTAAATTCCTTCTGCGACCCATCGTTTCACTGTCATTATACTCGGGACAGGATAGCGTGACTCCCAAATATGCCAGGCCACGAAAAAGTCATCGCAGCGTCGCTTTCCTTCGGCGTACAAAATGGAAGTCGAGACTTCTCGGTCGATAAGGAAGTTACCATAAACGTTTACGACGAAACGACGAAATAAGAAAAATCAATAATTCTGCAATATATATCTACTACATATACATAACGATAATAATAATAATAATAATAATAATAATAATAATAATAATAATAATAATCGTAGAGTATACAATGCAACATAAAGTCACGTATATGTGCACAAAAAAAACAAAACCGATGACCTTGAAATACGAAAAATGTGCAAAATTGCATATATTCGTATAAAATGGTGCAAGGTCATGGATTTTGTTTTTTTTTTTGTGCTCTCCATTCGTGGCCGATAAACAAAGGGACGTTTACAAAAAAAAGTCGTGGTGACGTTGAAAACGTATTGATACCTAGACTCGAAAAAAAATTTAACGCAAGCATGATGCAGGCATTGACAAACCATTCAAACGTTAGACTTTCTCGTCTGAAGGCAATATTTATAGGTGTTTACGAGTGACTGACGTCTAGTGAGTCATCTCGTATGCGCACGCATATGTTTATCATAGTAGCTGATACTATGGTAATGAAGCAATTTTTGGACTTATATGCCATGCATATGTCACGGATATAATATAATATGTATTATATTGTATATTATTATTACTATTATACTTCGCTTGTAGCTTGTATATATTCCAGAATTATATATATATATATATATATATATAAAGTGGCTGAATTGACGGAGAATTCTCTCCGTCAATTTAGCCACTTTTTTCGACCATCTCAGATCTGCCCCATAATTGGTTATTTCTAAGTACTGCTAAAAGGCGTTCTATGTGAATTTTTTCAGATTTTTTAATTCAACATTTTAGAAAATGCCGTTTTTTTCCCAAATGAATATATCTCGGAAACTAGAAGTAACGGAAACAAAAAATGTCTGTACATAAAAGTTGTAGTTTTGTGTTAGCTTTCGAGCGGACGACGTGAAATAATTTTTACGTTCCGGTAACGCTGATTTTTTTACCAAAAAAAGGGGGAAATTATTTTTTTATTAAAAAACGGCCATTTTTTGTCTGAAGAAATTATTTTTTAATTAAAAAACGGCCATTTTTTTGGCTGAAGAAATTACAGAGTCTTCCAGTATGTCTGACGATATCGCGAAAAAATCGTCAGAGTGCCACGGAGCGAGGTTCCGGTATAAAAAAATTACTTTGTGCGGTTTAATTTTTTTACCCTAGAACCTCGATTCGTGGCACTCTGGCGATTTTTTCGCGATATCGTCAGACATACTGGAAGACTCTGTAATTTTTTCAGCCAAAAAAAATAGCCGTTTTTTGAATAAAAAAAATTATATTCCCCTTTTTTGGTAAAAAAAATCAGCGTTACCGGAACGTAAAAATTACTTAAAGTCGTCCGCTCGAAAGCTAACACAAAACTACAACTTTTATGTACGGACCTTTTTTTTCAGTTACTTCTAGTTTCCGAGATATATTCATGCGGAAAAAAAGCGGCATTTTCTAAAATGTTGAATTGAAAAATCTGAAAAAGTTCACATAAAATGCCTTTTAGTAGTACTTTGATGTAACCAATTATGGGGCAGATCTGACATGATCGAAAAAAAAGTGGCTGAAGGGACGGAGAATCCCTCCTATATATTTTTATATGCACTTTCTAAATTACGCGCATATATATGTATATATTGAGATGTTGAATAAGTTGTCGCTGTTTTTTTCACTCTATTGTAAAAAATCATTCCCAATGCATTCAAACGTTTCGAAACTGTCGTGTGATCAACTCCCAATGAGTCTGCAAGTTCAGCTGACGTCTGACACGAGTCTCCATGAAGCAATGCCCCCAATTCAACACATCAAAATCATTATTTTTAAAGCGTCTGAAACAATCTGTTTTTTTTTTTAATCGAACAGTGCAGTAAAGTTCCCCGCAAATACGCTTTTTTTGACACGAAATTTGACATATTGGACACTGAAAAAGAACGTTGTTTACGCTTCGGCGAAATTACATGCACTGAATTTCAAGCTTGCTTGTGGCGCTTCTTTAGAGTTGCGTTGCCATCTTGAACCACGATCTTGCATACAGGTCTGGAAACTCGACGTAATTTCGGTGGTGGGGGGTGATTCGACTGTTAAAGGCGAATTTGTGGTGTCACCAGTATCGAGGGGTGTTGTTTCGATCACGGGTTAGGCTATAACGCGAACGCGTGAGTTTTATCGTCTCTGTCGCGCACAGCACTCCTCGATTGCAGCGCCTCTAGCGTCGAGCTCTTCGGTAAGGGAACCATGCGAGCTAGGGGAGTTTCCAGACCGTGTCTCAAACTACAACAGCCCCCTGACACTGGCTTACCGATTCTGTGCGATAAACGAAAACGCGTTTTGTCCCGGATTTTTAGTTCTCGAAATCGCCGCTACCTAGCGCTGGCTGTTACGCGGCCGACTTCACTCCGATCCGCTGAACGATTCGATACTTTCGTGAAATATTCCAAGCTGACAGTGCTAAGCTGAACAATTCAATTATGATTCAAATCCATCATACACGGGAATAACGGTTTTCAGGAAGTTATCTACAGTAGACTTTTGTTTGTGTAAAATGGTCGAAACATCGGTGCAACGTACATATTTATGCATGCCTGTCACACGACTCATGGAGGCTAGATACTGGAGCCTAAACTCCAATCGAGAAACGATGAAAAAAGCGTGAGAGAAAGTGAAGGCAACAGGGATGGCGCTGCGATCGCACTAAGGGTTGCGGTGCTAACTTCACAACGGACCGAACGCGAGTTTGACGCTGAAACTAAATATAACGATGAGGGACCGCCATACCTGTCGATTGATAGTTCGCAAATGCAACTAAACTATTAAGTCTACTCCTCGGATTTTTTCTTCAAATAGGACTAAATTACTACTTTCACACATGAGCCGGAAAGTTTTTAAATGGAAATCAAGTCCGCAAATATTTTTTCAAATGAATTTTTCCATCAACTTTTAAATGCTCTCGAATGAAAAAGATCACATTGGGTTGTTTTCTACAACTTATACATTTGAAACTTATTTGAAAACCACACACACACATCCACATACAAACATCATTTTAAAGTATTATATTATATTGAATTATTCAATATATATAATAATATATTCAATGAAGAAAACAAAATTCAAAGTAACGTCAAATTCGCGTTCAGTCAGTTGTCGAGTGAAGCTAGCAGCGCAACCCTTCGCGCGATCGTAGCGCCATCCCTGTTGCCTTCATCTTCTGTCATCACTTAAAATGCCGAGTTCAGGCTCCTTTATCTAGTCTCCATGACACTACTACTAGCGCCACGGTGCGGCGTGGACATTTTGCGAACAGCGTTCATCTACCAGTGTCAGGTGACTGAACTACACACACGCAGTAATGGTAACGCCATCTGTTGGACAACAGCGAGAACTTATTCAACGTCCTAATATATATACATAGAGTTTTCCATTGATTTTGAGACATCGTAATAACTCGAGAACAGCGAAGTAAATCGAAAAATTCTCGAGACCCGTCTCGAGGAGATTGAAACGAGGAGAAAAATGGCAAGATAACTTTTTCTATCAGTGGACGTTTTCAATATGATTTCAATGTTAACTTTTTTTAAATTATACGCCTATATAATTTTTTATTGTGGCGTCTTATTCTATTTAAAAAAAAGAGTATATTCAAAGGAGAATTAGCGATATGACTTTTTTAATCAGTGGACCTTTTCGACGTGACTTCAAGATCAACATTTTTCATTTTTGAATGGACACCTACACTTTTTTAGCGACATCTTATCCTACTTACAAAAAAAATAGACTACGTTTTGTGCAAATCATTTGGCCAAAACTTTTTAAGAATGACGAAAGATGTTGAGCACGATGGCTTTGCACTTGCAAACGTAAATTAATACGGCGCCATACTTGATGAAGGGAAGAGAGATTTTTAGTAAAAGACAGGAATTCTGTGTCCGTGAATAATGGACAAACAAAAATAGATTTCGGACTAAAGTAACCAGTATTTTTTATGTAGAATAAAATGCCGTTGGACGAAGGTATATACCTCCGTGTGAAAAAAACTGACCTTGAAATGACCTCGAAAACGTTTACTAATTTAAAAAGTTATTCTGCTCATTTGAGTCCTCGCTTGAACTTACACGGCATTGGTTTACATTTACTTCGCAACTCTTTCTTTGTCTCAAGATAAATGGATAATGCTGTAACTGTCTATGGGTCAAATCCTGTCCTACTATATGCTGAAATTTCAGTTTAGCAAAAGTCTCCGTTCAGCTTATATATATATATGAATTTGTATATGTTGACATTACTAGCAAATTTACTATTGAACTAGCTTACTATAAAGTCACTTTTCGTCGATGACGAAACTATGGGGTTCACGCTACCCTGCCATACGTCGCGCAAGGTCCGTCGTCATCGTCCTCGAAGTCGCGAACTTTCGAAACGCTCATTCGATACGAGCATTCCTGAATAAATATTCCCCGCGAAAATCGTCATCGTCCGGATAAAAATGATAAATCGTAACGTGATTAGCGACGCCATTTTTTAATAGCCTCAATTGTTGTTTGATTTTTGACAGCCGGGGAAGGATTGAGAGCGGGCTTACTACAAAGCAATACGATTTTGGTACTGCTGAACTTATATATAAGTTCATATATATATATATATAAAATTGGCAGTACCAAAATCGTACCGTTTTGAAATAAGCCTATGTATTATATTTATATATATATAGCCTCAACCATTTTCCATTGACATATATATATATTGATATTTATTTGTATATCAGCGAGCCTGACATCCGTTTTCACCACTAAACAAGTCGTCATAGGAAAATCGTGTGACTGTAACGATTTTCATTATTCGCGAAGAAAAACTCCCTCATGCATATATAATTTTTATACACATATACCCCCATGGGAAAAGAATCATTTTTCATCGACGCGTTTACGTAGGATACGAAAAAGTCTCCGTTACGCGACACACATGATGGTCCGTATGCGAGCAGCTCTCTTGGAAGACAAAGAGTTTGGTATTTTCGTTGGTCGGGAGGTGGGAATAGATTAGAATCTTGAATGCTCGCGGTAAGTATTGCTCATGTCCACTCCGAAAAGTATTGCAAAGTGAAAGAATAAGAATCGACGGTTTTTGGACAATAACGTTCGGAATTTCTACGTACAACATGTATATATATATATATGCCGGTTGAAGCAACAACTATTAGCAGTAGATATGTTTCCTAACCTATCAGACGTAGGAGAAAACTTACCCAACGAAAGTTGCATATTTCGAGGAGGCTCATTGAGTGTTACGAGGTTCATCGATTGAAAAATTCCGTCGATTACATTTTGTCTTCATTTCATCACGATCATCATGAAGTTTAGTGTGTAAACTTATTATTAGCTCCTTGATAAACGTCCGATAAAAAAATAGTGGTTTCATCAGAAAGAATGGAGGTGACTTTGGAATCTCCGAAGCGCCTCCACGTGGACGAACCTCGAACTATCCAAGTTTTGCTGGACAAGTTTTCTCCTGAGTCTGATAGGTTAGAATATATTTCTACCGCTAATAATTGGTGCCTCGTCCGGTATACATACACTGCGACCTCTATTATTGGGACCTCCACAGATGCAACAACCCCACCCCCCCCACGCTATGTGCCGAATATCGATTGTAGCGCATGGTGGGAGAAGCGCCACGCCCTAGCGTGAGACTCGAAGCATGCTAGACAATAAGAGAGGGCTCTGAGGGGTACTGGTATCGGCTACGCCAGTTGCGCAGAGCCCGCCTTCAGTGGATAGTGCGCAACTTTCATTTTTGCAAGACTGATGCGCAGCTGATCCCGCCGCTGTGCCGATAATAGAGGTCACAGTATATTTGTATATATATATATATATACAGAGGCTCAAACTTTTGACGATCTTTTTTAAGTAACTTTATGCCTAGTATTAATGTACAATATCAATTGTATATATTTAATATATATACAACACTCTTATAGTGTTTATAAAAAATAGATAATCAACGGTTATATATATATTAATAAATTAAATTTTGTTGAATTTTTATAAATATATAGAATTTTGAATTCTTGAAAAAATACAAAATTTGAAAATGTATATATATATATATATACTTGAGAGTTGTGTTTCGGTTTTTCTTTTCCTATTTGCATGTAAATTTTTCCCATAGCGGTATATGACGACCTAATCGATATACACGATTGCCGTTCTCTTTCGCAGTATTTTATCGTGCACTTTTCTTTATTTTTTCTTGCTTTTTTGTCCTACCTTGTGCAGTGCACGTTCTCGTTACCTGATGCGATGTATTTCGCGCGACCTCTCGTCCCGACAAATGTATACGATATTTTCTCTTTCGTTTGTAAGTTATCGACGCGAAAAAAAATGTGTTCACCGTTGCGAGACAGCGAGAGCGAGGGTAATTTGTTAAAAATTGCGCGACGTTAAAGGAATTTGGTAAAAATGAAACTGAATTGCGTTTTTTTTTTTTTTAAGATCGAGAAAGAAATTAAATCAGTTACCTTCCAATTAGATTTCCTTGATTCCCTTCTGTGTGTTGTCCTATAAATTTGTGAAAATAAACAAAAGACCTGATTGCGCACGTTGTCGTCGAGGTGTTTTCCTTCTTCGAGTGTTACGCGATATGTGGAGTGTGGAATTTAGTTTTTTTAAGGAATTGTTGAATGCTGCGGAAAAACAAGAGTGTGACGAGTGGGGTGTTTTTTTTGCTCGGATGTATACAGATACATATAGACATAGATATATACACACATACAGATATCAGTGCATGAAGCATGTTTCGACGAGGAATCATTGAGAAAGAAAGAATTTCCTGGTCGCAATGCATGAGCGAGCCAGACAAGACGGAATTCAACATATTTTCCTTCGGTGGCAAAAGCCCCTCTCCCCTTTCTCGATATTGACATTTTGTTTGTAGCGCTGCAAGGTCTCCACGTGTTTTTTTACCGATCAATGTTGGCGGATACTGATTTATTTTCCTGGACGTAGAAATGAATAAAGTTCAACCGCACAATTTCCAATGTTGCACCCCATCGTTTGAACGATAAAACCAGAAATTGGATCTTGCAACTGCGATCATTGATGCCGATATTCCATCGCTAGTCGAAAAACTTTCCCCGAGAATTGCGCTCAGTCCCCCAAATTTCGATATTTTTTTGTTTTGACGAAAACGATGCGGTGTGTAAGTTGGAAAAATGTAAAAACTGCAAAAACATTTATTAAGATTTTATCAGACATGCTCAGTCGGTAAGAGATTGCCTGATGCGTGCTCAGTCGGTGAGACTGGAACGTGTTCGGTCGGTAAAAAAATCTGGGTGGAGCACGCTTCGTCGGTAAAACTGGAATATGCTCGGTCGGTAAAAAAATCTGGGTGGATCATTCTCGGTCGGTAAGACTGGAACGTGCTCGGTCGGTAAAAAAATCTTCGCGGAGCATGCTTCGTCGGTAAAACTGAAATGTGCTCGGTCGGTAAACAAATCTGGGTGGTGCATGCTCAGTCAGTAACAAGTTAACCCGAAAGATGCTCGGTCCGCGAAACATACTGGCTGGAGTATGCTCAGTCGGTAACAAATTTACGAGAAACGTGCTCGATCGGTAAAAAAAATGGACTGGAGCGGACTCAGTCGGTAACAAATTTACCGGAAACATGCTCGATCAGTAAAAAAAATGGACTGGTGCACGCCCAGTCGGTAACAAATTATCACAAACATACTCAGTCGGTAAAAAAGCGTCCATTTATTCTACCTACGGCACAAAACTTCTTATTCGGAAAATAACTCAGTTTCCGATCGGAAATAATTGGATTCGTGGTTTCGAATGGAGGTATAGCGCAAGCCCTCCCTCTCCCTTCCTTTATCCCCAAAAGCTTTCGGCTCGCTAAGCAGCATTTGAAAAATCTTCGTTTCACGTTTTTTGCGAATTGACGAAACGGTTGCGCTGTGGGAAGGAGAGAAATTTGTAACGAAACATTTTCGCAGGGATCGAAGGGAGTATGTCGAGATACCAGGAACGTGCCACGAGGAGTATCAACCGGAGGACTCGTCCAAGGGCATTCCCGCATGATATATGCACTACGTGCTCGACTGCGGCCTCGCAAAAACAAATAAGACTAATTAGCATATTTTCTTAGCGTTAAAATGGAATAATAATTGCGGCCCACGGGACAACTATTTATATTTATTACGAAAGTGAAAAAGCGCATCGCATTCGCGTCTTTGCGGATTCATGATTCGCGAAAAATGAATATTCTCATATTTTGTAACTGGAATGAAGAAAAAGCGAAAGAGAGACGACGCATCGAAAGTGTTTGGATTTAGCGGGCATATTGTTCGTCGTTGCGATTCGACTGGTTTCATTTTCCCGCCGAGTGTTTTCCATGCTCCAAAGCCTTCAACTATTGTGCGTCGGTAAAACAGATGCCTATTCTATCGATCTGGTGTACTTTTGACATTACCGTCGGTAAAACAGGTGCCGATTTACCGATGCGGTGTACTTCGTCGCTGAATGTGGTCGAACTGACTTGCGTTGGTAAAACAGGTGCCTGTTTTACTGACCAAATTTGCTTCCCAGGCATCGAATCCATTTAGTTTTTGTCGATAAAACAGAGTCCTGTTTTACCGATCTGACGCAGCTTGGTCAATATCTTGCAATTCAATCTTTTGTTCGTCGGTAGTGCAGATTTCCTTTTTACCGATATGGTGCACGTTTTGGCTAAACATTTCTGAATCAGCGATCCAAATAGCTCTTTTGAGAGCGAATGAACCAGGCAACTTGTGCGTAAAGTCCGAAAGTGTACACCGTCGATTACCGACGGAGTGCTAGAAAATAAATATTTAAATTCGAATGATTAATTAGAAGAGAAACGCTATTAAATATCTACCAGTTTTTGCGTTCGGGATTCAGCAGGTTTTTACTATATCAACCCACGGTCGGTATAGTAGGAACTCCGCACTATACCGCCTCTGCCGGTATAGTAGAAACCTTTGTTTGCCGTCAGGGTTCTCAAGTAGACATTTTCGGCGCACCGACGCTCGTCGCTATAGTAATGTTTTCACTTGTTGGTTGGAACGATTTAAAAATTCCCCCCTAAGCCAAGCGAAATTGTTCTCGTAATTCCAAAAACAAAAAATTTACTCCACGCTTGCGGAGAAAATTCAGACGGGAATTTTTACCGATCGAGCGTGTGCCGCACTCTTCGCTCCAAATGGCTCTTGCGGCCGGCGACGAAACTAAGAAATAGCGTCATGCTCGCACGGTATTCACGTCGTCTACCTTACCGACGTACACTTTTTGTCGCCGCAACATTTTCCTCACGTAAGTGTACAAATTTAACAAATAAATAATCGATATTTAAACATTGTTAAGTTCTTTGCACAATTAGGAACGCCTTTCTGTTATCCCTCGTCCATTCTCGAACGTGTCTCTTATTTTTGCCTCGCAATTCGAATCCGTCCGGTCACCTAACCTCCAATTTTCGCGCAATGTAGAAAAAGCTTCTAAAATTAGTGTTTTTTAAATTTGTTCATATTATTTGACGTTCTTTTTCAATCGGTCGTGCAATCGTTAAAGAACTTTCTCTATGCAATCTAGTGACGATAAAACACACGTAACCTCCGAGAAGGAAAAAACTTAGGAAGATCCCTTATTTATTCTCGCTTCATTATTAACTTTGACATTTCTAATTATAAACGACTAATTGGCAAAAAAGGCTCCACTGCAAGACGAAAGTCGTTCAAGAATTTAATTGTTCAGTTAGCTGCATTCATTTTTTTTCTCATTCGTTCCAAATTATCCTTCAGTAAGAAAATTCGTGCGATATTATTTCGTTTTTTGTCGTTTGAAATCCTTCTGTATCTAGTAATCGTTTTTTTCGTTGTCACGCCCAAAGGCTACGATGGTAAAAAAATTACGGGAAAACCTTTGAACATTATTATTATGTTATTATTAATTCCTATTTTTTTCACTATCGAAATTTGTTACTACATGTATTTTGTCGAATTTTCTCAAACTTATTTCGCTGCAAGTGAGTTAATTTATTTTGTCGGAGTTATTTAAATGTATTTGGTCGAATTTACCCTTGATTTATTTCCGTAAAATGGCTTTTATAGGCTTTTTATTTACTTAGTTCGCTGAAATTTCGTACATCAAGTTTCGTCACTTTCTTGCACGTGTTACTTTCCGCTAAGCGATTAAAATAGAAACAAGTTGACTACGGCTGAATTTCAACAGAAATTAGTTTCTTCGAACTCTTCTCCGTCCAATTTATCAAGTTTCTTATCATTTTAACGAAATTCATTTACCGCGTCGCTACGAATCTTTCCGAATTTATTTCCTCGAACTTTATTTTGTTCGATGTTCCTCCGTTCGTTTCATCGAAATATATAAATCGAACATGATCCAATGTATTTCGTTGGATTTTCTTGCATCAAATTTTCTCACTTATTCGCACATGTTTCTTTCGGCCATGCGATGAAAACATTGATAAGTCAACGTCGATCGAATTTCAACGAAAATTAATTTCATCCAACTTTTTTCCCCTTTGTCGAATTTCTCTCGATTGAATGTATCGAAATTCCTTCACTGAAATTTCTCGCATCGAACATTCTCGCCCCTCCTATCATCATCCTCTCCGCCGAGGGGAAAAAACTTGGGCGTGAGATGCAAAAGTATCCTCGACCAGCGTCTCGAAGTTTGGGATAGCGGCTTTGAAGTTTGTCGAGACTTTTGCCTACGCCGGCCGTTTCCAGGATGACGAGCCGCGTGCGCGCCCTGCTGCGAGTCGCGCCCGGTCCGGAACTACTGGCGAGGGGTCTGAACTGTTGGACCGCAGCGATAACGAAAAAGCACAGAAGGGTGTACGAGAGGACGTATCCGACGGTGCTGGTCTTGCCGGACGGTAGCAGCGTCAGAGTGGACTATCACGAGCCGAGGAGTATCGTCACTCTGCCCCTGGACATCGACACTCTGTCGGAGGCCGAGAGGAAGGCGAGAATCGAGAGACGCAAGCCCAAGACCAAAGTCACCATCGTCGACGACATCGAGGACGACTTCGATGAGAGTCGTTACGTCAAGTTGGCCAAACAATAGATCGTCGCTCTCCGCCGGCTATCGCAGGGAGGAAGACGGCGAGAGACTCGACGTGCGTCGCGATGCGAAGCGTTCGCATCGTCGGAAGGGAGCCTGTTTCGGACGACGTTGAAGTTTGCATCGTCGCGCGATGGAAATTCTTTTATAAAAAATTGAATGTAATAAAAATAACTTTTAAATTATAATAAACCGAATAATAAAATGAAAACTGCTTCCGCTGTTTTTTTTTCAAAATTTGAGGTTTTATTGTTAAAAAGTGGTTGCTTGGTCATGATTCGAAGTACTGTCCGTCGCTGGCTACTACTTTTGGCCATCTTTGTGACAGTTGCCGGAAACCATCTCGAAAAAAAACAATGCATCTTCGAGGCGATCCACATGGAGACGATACAGGAGCCTAAACTCGGCATTTTAAAGAGGTACGATCACTTCCACGGGGTCAAATAAGAGTAAATTTATTTTACCCACAGCTGCTCTGATTGATGTTTACTTACGTTGATTATTCGTATTATCGATTATAGTGTGAATTTATTGCACCCGAACAAATAAAAAACGGAAAAATAAGATTGTCAACGACTCGGTAGTTATCTTCCCAATAATAATATTAAGATTCCAAAAAAGTTCCATCACACGCGATTTTTTGAAAATTTTACACTGATGATCCTTCGAAGTAAAAAAAAGATTTTGGGTCTTAATAAAAAAAGATCGCTGCATTCGAGCGATCCAAACTTCAACGTCATCAATTCAGCTCCGACGGAGCTTGATGGCGTTCGTGAGATTTCATGATCACCTGCAATTTCGCGTCCCTCGCTTCCGTCAGGCACCGTGTTTCATCGAATAACGCAACGTCCCGTTCTTTGTATCTTTCCATCGTGTACCCAATTATCGGATCGCCGAGTTTTCCGCACAAAAAGAGCATGTGTACACGAGCAAGCTGACCGGCTATTCGCGCTGAATAAATTGATACGAAGTCGACGCGGATCAAGCACGCTTTCCTATGGCCAAGCCGTTACGAGCGCGCTCCCGTTCGATTTTATTTGCATTTCGCAATTGAATGCACGTAGGTACGTCGAGCGGCAACGTGTACCGAAGATTTGGGAGACACGATGGTCACAACGTGCCAACTTGACAGTTAAGAGGCTTGTGAATCAATAACATTTCATATTTAAAGGCCTAAAAAATGGCCATCTTCCGAAAAAAAAACTCTGGTAAAGGGTTGGTGTAAAAGAAACGCATTTGTTAAACGGAGTAACTCCCCGTCCGGTTATCGTACGAAAAAGCGTATGTTATTCATCCGGATCAGCGTAAAGAACCGTACGATAATTATCGTGCATATGCAATAATTTCTTGCCTACGTACTATGTACGATAGCTCATAATTGTCGTACGCAGATGGTACGCAGATCATGCCCATCATGATGCAAAATTTGAGAATTTATTCCACTCGTACGCTTATAGCCAATAGCGCAATAGCAAATGCGATTCTTTTTTACTATTGGCTCATTGGCTTGCTATTGGCTCATTAAGGCGCCTTCAAATCAGACCCATGACGAAACCGTGGTGCAACCACAACGCTCCCTTAGATAATACAATATACATGCCGTCTCATTGGTTACCATTTACCAATCAGCGAACAAGAGAATGACATCGTTCGATTTTCGATATTTCGAACATTTCGATTGTATGTCTAATATTAATTACATTAATACTTATGATTTCTGTTTTCACGGAAATAGGAAAAAAAATCCTTTGTTTTATTAGTCACTCCCCTTTATATTATTTTCTTCTTTAAAATACGATATTTTGGCGCGCTTTGTGCAAAACTTGGTAACGGTGAAGTTTTTTTCTGAGCGAATTTCAAATGTTGGCGCGTTTATTCAACTGAAATGCGGGGAAATTAGTTCGGGTATATGCCGTATGTGAAACATTGGGTTTCAAAGTATTGTGTTCACTTGAAAACGGTAGTTTAGAAGGGATAAACGGTAAGTGTTCGCATACGTATCAGTATTACGTGTAATATATTTTATTTATATATTATGTACAATATGCTGATAAGTACGATATAATTCGGGCCCATGAACGATAATTGTACGCCCCTGGTACGATAGGTGACTCGCTTCAGGTTGCCAATGCTGGTCCGGATAGCGGCGCAGTTCACGCCGTATTTCTAGTAGGTGTACATATTATGGTGATTCGTGTCAACTAGTTTCCGAACGAATAACATATATATAATCGTCCGGAGAGAATGTGGTAAATTGTTAAACAAACTATCCGGACGAACAATTTACACGCATTCGTCCGAATAAAATCTTTACAATTTTGTTTGGCTTTGTTTGGGGCGTTGTACAGCGTGAACGGCGTGAACTGAGCCGCTATTCGGACAAATAACATACGCTTAATCGTCGGTGTACAGAAAAAGTACTGAAAAGTTAATCAATAATACTTGTTAGTTAAGGCCGTTTAGTATAATGGGTCGAAAATTTTTTAAAAAACCACTTAGTGCCTTTTCGGAAAGTATAATTTTTCCGGAATATTTTCGTTTTTGAGCCATTAAAAAATTCGAATAGTTACTCGAGTTATGGACCTTTATAGGGGTCGCGGCAATCACCCTTTTCCGCGCGCCCTGCCCAGTTCCTCTTTCATTCTAGGAGAAAAATGTTTCTTTTTTATTCTAGGAAGCATCATAGCGACATGCTTACAGATTTTCTGATTTTGTGTTTCAGGCCACTGAAAGCTGAGATATATTAGAGATATTTTTTATCATATTGATTACATATTAGACATTTTTTTCTAGTCATTCTACCTACAAATTTGATAATAATTCATTCATTTCTTATTCAATAAACCACTAAAACCAAACTATCGTATGTCTGATGGTTTTCGAGAAAAAAATCAAAAAATGACTGCGTTTCTCTACGTTCACACTAGACGGCAGCCTCAAGGTTTGTAGTATAGTGCTGCTACCGCTCTCCCGGCGGACTTAGAAGCTGTACCTCATTCAATTTTAGAAATATTTGAATGCAATATTCAGGGAATATAGCTTAAAAGGTGCTACTATCGAACTATTGTACTATGGAACAAAAATATTTTTCGAAAATGCAATTTTTTTTACCCGACTTGATAGTCTTAGCCTGTTACCTTTGAAGTCTCGCGGTGAAAATAATACTTTTCCATAGCGTTTCAAAAAGCTCTGGAGCTCAGCTACAAGAATGTGCAAAAAAATAAGGCTGCTAATGAAAAATTTCCAAGTTGGCCTTCGCATGACCTTGGCGGTTGCATCCATGGTCTGAGTAACATTGCTATCTTCTTCGCGACTTGAAACGAAACGACTTTTATTTGAAAGATTGTTTTCTATTATTCGTACTTTCCGAGATATAAGCTTGTAACACTTTATCCGAGACACCCGGTATACGCGGGTGTATATTGAGCGAGATAGCGCGGGTGTGGACGGCCGAGAACCCCCTTGTCCGTTTCGCCCGCGAGGACACGTGACTTTCACCGTTTCGAAGAGACGATTTAAGGGGTCTGCTCACTGTAAACACTAAAAAAGTACTATTTTCTTGAATTTTTTTGATAGGTTTATATTATAGATTTTGATATAAAAGTTGTTTGATATAAATAATTCTTTTGGGGTAAAAATATGTCGAAAAAATGGTCGAAAATTCGAACTTTGGAGTAAAAAGGCTTCCAAATTTTCAATTTTGCACTTTTTCATCATTTTTTAGGTATATCCTTGCCCTTAATATGTCAGTAAACAAATGACACTCATTAAATCAGATCAACAGAAAAAGTGACAACTGCAGCACTTTTCGATGTCGCGGAAAAAATGCGTCCAAGACCCTTAATAACGCCGCCAATTTGTTGGTCATCCCAAAAAAAATATATTTTTTTAAAACTGGACAGTTACAATAAACTCATGTCCAAATTTGAAAATGATCAGATTATTTTATCCCCTCTAAAAAAAATTCGCGAAAAATACCTATTTTTCACGCTCCTAAAGAGATTTCTCGCCCTAAGGCAATATAAAATCGTCCACCTCTGTGTCTGTGAATTCTACAGAGCAATGTTTCATGAACAAAAAACTGCAAAAGTGTTAGGTAAAAACTCCCCTGTCGATCGCTCACTATTTTTCTATTCGTCAGTTTTTCTTTTTGATTCTAGTTCGACCTATGCACAATATTGTACGACGTAAAAATACGTTTGATTTTTTCTTGCTTAAAACCACCTGTTTAGGACCTAGGACTTCCGCAAGCGAAGAATATCATCGCCGGCGCACCGACATACGTGGCTCATCGCAGTACCATGTTTTATCAACTTTAAAAAAATATCATCTTGTTCAATAAAGACCGTTCAGTAAAAATACCAAATTCCAACATTCCATATTCAATATTTTTCGCATAAAAAATTGATGAAAAATCAAGCAATTTTTGGCCCACCGAAGTAAAAACTTCCGTTAAAATAAATAACGTTAACGCTCCGCCCAAATCTCACCTTGGCATCCCACCCGAACACTACAGACCTGTCATCACGTAGTGCCAACTTTTCATTCGAGAGAACACTCCACCCAACGCCATCTATCGCCACCGGGTGGTTTCACACTCAACCACCTAATCTATACAACTGCATACGCTTTGTACACTACAAACGAATTGACCACGAGTAGCCCAAAAGCGCACACCCGTTCCAACCCGATCATAATAAAGTATCAACAATCTCTCTTACAGCATTTCATGCGCGTGTCGAGACCCGCTAATTAGTGGTACACGTTTCGCTTAAAAAAAAAGCAAATTAAACACGAAAAGGCGTTCGGAAGTAGCGGAAGAGCTCAGGAATCACAGTACCGTATCGTACAAAATACGTTGCAATTTATATATTCACGAGTATACATAGCTGCATTGGATTGACATAATTATGCGTATATATATATGTATATATATATATATATATGTATATATATATATACATTTTTTTTTTCATATACATGAATGTGTATACATAAATATATAGCGTGAATCCACATACCGTTTGCCTTCGAGCAGTAGGCCTTCGGTCATTAGTTGGATTTCTCCCGAGGCACGAGAACGCGCACGACGTTAACCAAAGTATATTATTCAACCGTCGCGTCCTTTATTGCTTCGCAAACATATAGGTGTGTATATATATATATATATATATATATATATATATATATATATATATATATATATATATATATATATATATATATATATATATATATATATATATGTATGTATGTATATATGCATATATATATACAACGTTATTACAGCACCTGGCGCGGTGGCCCTCGTGAGCGATGATGGTGCAATGTTCGACGATGAGGAATAGAACTCCAGTGAACACCAAATACATCTACACTGAAATGTTGCAAAAGTGTAAGGGGTCTGTCTGTACATATAGATTTTTTCCAGGTGGAACTGAACTGGCAGGGTTGGTTTGGATTTCAATTCGCTCGGGTTTAGGTTCTTTTGTATTATCGTTTCTTGGGCTTTGGGTTTGCTTGGGTTAGAGTAGTTGAGGGTTTGAATTAGAGTCGTGTAGGGCTTGGGTTTGGTTGGAATTCTACTTCGTTGGTTTTGGGTAGTTAAACTTTGGGGTTTGGGTTTCTTGGATTTGGGTTAGTGAGGTTTAAGTTTGGGTTTGTTTGACTTCGTTTTTTGAGGTTTGGGTCTGTTTGTCTTTCAGTTTTTTGGGGTTTGGGTTTGTTTGACTTTTCGTTTTTCAGGCTTGGGTTTGTTTGTCTTTCAGTTTTTTGGGGTTTGGGTTTGTTTCGGTTTGTTTGATATTAAGGATTTTTGGGTAGTTACCGTTTCGGCTTGGGTTTGTTTGACTTTCAGTTTTTTGAGGCTTGGGTTTGTTTGTGATTGAGATTCGTTGGATTTGAGTTTGGGTAGCTTAGACTTGAGGTTTGGGTTGTTTCGGTTTTGGGTAGTTTAGGGTTTGAGTTTGTTTGGGCTGGGTAGTTGAGGTTTGGGTTTGGTTTCTTTTTTGGGTTTGGGCTGTTGAGGTTAAAGTTTCAGTTTGCTTGACTTTCAGTTGTTCGAGGCTTGGGTTTGTTTGTCTTTCAGTTTTTCAGGGTTTGGGTTTGTTTTGGTTTGTTTGAGATTAAAATCGTGCGGGTAGTTGAGGTTTGCGCTTTGTTTGTTTGTCTTTCAGTTTTTTGGGCGTTTGGATTCACTTGAGATTGAGTTTCGTTGGATTTGAGTTTGGGTAGCTTAGAGTTGAGGTTTGGGTTTGTTTGGGTTTGGGTAGTTTAAGGACTGAGTTTGTTTAGGTTGTTTGTGGTTGGGGTTGGATCGGGTTTGGGCTTGTTTGGATTCAAACTTTAGTCCGAAAAATCCGTTTTCTCCACCTACACTGAGCCGGCGGAGTTAGAGTGGCACGCTGCAGCGATATCTATGAATTTTGGAAGCGTCGTCCGTCTTCCGGTTCGTTTGAGCGAAATTGGCGTGAAAACGGCTGAAACTTTTTTCCCGAACTGTTGGCATGTTGAAACAAACGCTTGCAGAATTTGCCTGCACATCATCTGGGTCGGTGCCAAGTGGAAAATGAGAGAATGCGAGTTTCCTTTTAAAGGGCGTGCGATATCCTTGGGCGTTTATAAGGAAGTTCCTGAGTAAAAACTCGATGTAGACCAGTTGCGTTAGCTTTAATTATCCGACTCAATTTCTTATGCCACTTTTTTGTACCCTCGTCGGAAAAAAGATATAACATCAGTATTAACAACAACAACAACAACAACAACGACGACAACAACAACAACAACAACAACAACAACAACAACAACAACAACAACAACAACAACAACAACAACAACAACAACAACAACAACAACAACAACAACAACAACAACAACAACAACAACAACAACAACAACAACAACAACAACAACAACAACAACAACAACAACAACAACAACAACAACAACAACAACAACAACAACAACAACAACAACAACAACAACAACAACAACAATGACAACAACAACAACAACAACAACAACAACAACAACAACAATAACAACAATAACAACAACAACAACAACAATAATAATAATAATAATAAACCGATAATAAAGACGAGCATAATTAAAATGACAATATCAATACAAATAATATTGACAATAATAACAGCAGCAATAAAATTGATAATGATAATAATACACAACAATAGTAGAAGCAATAAAAAATAAAACAATTGAAATAATTAACAGTGAAAGTAGAGGCCATAACAGAAAAGATGATGACAATTTCGGAAACATATAACAACAATAGCATATGAAAATTACAGTATGTAACGATAAACAAATTTCTTACACGAATTTAATGAATTCTATATATATATATATATATATAAATTAAGGGAGGGCACCACCATGATGAGCTGAAAAGGGTCGTTTTTCCGATTTTTTTTCGTACCACTGGATAATTTATTTGGCATTCGCAAAAACCGTATGTTATTAAGCATACTTTGAACTCACTACGTGTAATTTTTTATTTAAAGAAAATTAAAAAATTGACGACGTTGTTGAGGTATAATACAACTTCTGTAAAAAAATGTAATACCACGGCCGGATCGATAACTTGACAGTAGTTGGTCTCAAAAATATAATAATAAAAGTTTTATGACCTATATAAATGCAGTACCTAGTCATTGTACGTAGGCGCGTTTCGAGAAAAAGAATCACAAAACGGTAAATGTTCGAAAAAAGTGTAATTTTAACGAAATTTTTACTTATATTGGTGATTCTGTAGCGAAAAAAAAATCGCACGTTTTTTTTGGAATAAATCTGACAGTGATTTTATTTTTTCCACGATAATTAATCGAAAAAAGTGAAATATTCCATTCGAATTCGTCTCGATCTTGCCAAGCTCAATATAGTGGCATTTTTTTGCGTCCGACAATGACTGGCGGTGCAAACTTTTCTACTTCCGTCTGAACCAACACATGCCATTTTCACTCGCCACGTTGAGTGCGTAGCCGAGGGAAAAGCCGCTAATTTCCGCGAGCGCAACGCGAAGGTGCGAAGAGACTTTCAACACGACATTTTTAGACGTGCAGTGATCTTTTATTTTTTAAGCCCATCTACTCTTACACATTCGAAAGTACAAATTAATATCCTCTCGCCCCATCACTCGCCCGCCAAAAAAAAAATCGTTCGTGTTCGAGCCCAATCCCTTTTGCGGAATTTTGTTGAAAAAAGAATACAAGCTTTTCGTTTCGGTACAATTTTTTATTTTTTATTAAGGAACAAATTGCTCGTTTTCGTGATTTTTTTTATTGAAAGATTTCTTCGCCATTTTTTAGACTTAGGGAATGTTTTATTACTACTTTTAGCTGGTGTATGGTATTTTCTATTTTATTAATCTTCAAAAATTGCGGAGGTATGGCACGGTCTTCTAAACTGCATTTTCAAAAACTGGCGTGGCGTATAGCTCAAAAACTAATCGACAGATTTGGATGAAATTTGGTATGAATCTTTCTAGCCTTGTGGTCTAAAACGTGTCCGTAAATGTTTTCGAAAATAAATTTAAAAAACTATTTTTTTCGCATACTGTAGCCGTTTTTTTTGTTGGAAAATTCAATATTTTTGCTTCAAAGCCCACCATTTAATCGATTTTCAATATTTCTCACATTTTCTTGGTTCATATTCTGCTTACGAGTGTCACTAAAAGAAAAATCTTCACGGGATTTTTTTGAGATTAATTTCGCCGGCGCTACGTGTCACGCCGTCTGACATCCGCCGCAACCCGTTTAGAAGATCGCGCCCTACCTCCGCAATTTGTAAATATTAACAAAAAGACAAAAATACCATGTAACAGCCAAAAGCAGTAATAAAGCATACCCTAAGTCTCAAAAAAGCTGAAAAAAACTTTGCTTTAAAAAAAATCATGAAAATCAGCAATGTTTTCCGCGCCCAAAGTTACCACCTCCCCTTAAACTTCGCCGGTTCGCGGGACCTACGTACAAACGTCCATATCTCCCTCAATTTTGAACAAACTGTTTTGAAATTATCACAGAATATTTCTGAAATGCTATACATTGAGAATCCGTCGAAAACAGAAAATCGATATTTTCCAAATTGTCAACACGGTGTAAACCCTCAAGTCTACCCAACTACACGCAACTACAGTTTGTTTGGGTCAGAATTTGCCTCCGCAGCAAGTCTTTTTCAGCAGAGTTCGAAGTTCGATCTTCGGAAAATTCGAAGGTGACCTTTGTATGACCTTGGCGGTTATACCGAAGGTCAAATCGACATTGTCATCTTTTTCGCCTCTTGAAACGAAATAACTTTCACTTGAAATGTTTTTTATCATAGTTTGAACTTTCTGAGATATGAGCTTGTAACACTTTATACGAGACACCCTGTACTCGGCTATTATATATATATATATATATATATATATATATATATATATATATATATATATATATATATATATATATAATTGCTGAGTACGGTACGCACGCAATGCACGACAAGTGAACTTGAACCGTAAAACTCTCATAACTCCTTCTTTTGCCCCATTGTATACGGCATATTCCTTTGTACTCCGATCGTGCTTTTCTCGTCACGAGAGTTTCGCTTCCTGCCACGGTGAGCAGGTATCTCTCGTTGCATATCAGTATTTAATATTTTATATTGTATTTATTTGTGGAATGTTTCTCTTTTTTTTGTAGTAACAATAAAACACAATTTTTGTAGTAACAATAAAACACAATTTTTGTAGTAACAATAAAACACACACACGCTTTTTTTTGTAGTAACAATAAAAATGCAGTACAGGCAACAAAATTGGTCGTGCATATCCGAATAAACTGATCGAAACATAACATTCGAATTATTCTCACTTTTATATACGTATCCCTAGATTCGTTCATTATTCAACTGGATATTTAATACGAGCCGAAAATACACGATAAAATATAATATGAAAAATGATATAAAATGAGTATGCAAAATTTTCCAAAATATAATACGTAAAAACACCGCAAGGGCATACGTTGGATCGGAGATATTAATTGGGACCTCGATGAATAAAAAATTAAATAAATATGTGAAAATAATATAAACAGTACGTGAAATATGACATGAAAAATATATTGAAAATATATATGAAATATGATATAAAAAATATATGAAATATAATAAATGAACACAAAATATAATATAAGAAATAAACATAAAATACAAAATGCAAAAATATTTTCAATATATATTGAACATATATATGAATATATGTAGGAGAGGGGCTTTGAGGCTCATGAGCATCGGTCTTATTCGCGAGCGAATAAGACGACGAAATAAACAATAATAAAAGAAAACGAGAGAAAAAAGGGAGCAGAGCATCTCTAGATGTCATACAATCACGTCGTGTTATATTCATAATAAATATTCTGGCCATTTTCCCTTTGATTTTCATTCCTTATTTCATCCCAATCTGGTCCGGATCCTACATATATATATATATATATATAAAATATAAACATTAATCGAATTAGCGGGGGTCAGGGAAAAAGTTCACCGGATTCACGTGGAATACCTCATATATAAATATATTTTAAAAAACAAAATTTATAAACTATACTAAAAACATATATGAAATATAATAAATAAACTCAATATATAATATAAGAAATAAACATAATACAAAATGCAACAATGTTTTCAATATATATTGAACATAGATATGAATATATATATATAGATATATATTCCGCCGATTCGATTAATTTTTTTCATCTGATTCCATTGACTCTAAAAGAAACCCTTAATTTTTTTTACATTTTTCGAAACGATCCTTAGTAAAAAAATGTGTCTTTTCGTAAGTAAAGTGTAAATACATATACATATATATATATATATTCCGCCAATTCGATTAATTTTTTTCATCTGATTCCATTGACTCTAAAAGAAACCCTTAAGGCTTTACCCCCACTTGTAGCGCAAAAAAAGGCCTTTTTCATGAATTTTTTTAAAGAAAACTACAAAACTTTTTTAATCGATCAATATACCATCTTAAAGAACACATCTTGAAGAACTTTCAGTAATTTTTTTATTGAAAAATATTACATTGTTTAGTGGCAAATGGCCGTCAATGAAATAATGTTTTTATATACACGGTTTGCGGTGACCAACATTGCGGCGAAGTGGATCATCTGAAAAAAAAATGCGGATGGATTTAGTCAAATATAAGTATAAACTAGTCTTTAATCGAAGGATTTTAAAAAATATTCATTTTTCACAAAATGGCGGACAGTCAAAGTTAATGGTTCGATTTTAACGAAAAAAAACGGCCGTTTTTTGGCTATAAAACGGCCATTTTTTTCGAAAAAAAAAATCGAACGATTAAAGACTACATTTTTATGTATTAAATAAGCCTGCAAAATTTCAAGAATATCGGTTCATTAGTGTTCGAGTAATCTTGGTCACCGACTTCAGAAATGCCATTTTGAGAAAAACGCGTTTAAAGTTTCAATTTCAGTTCTTCAATTCACGGATTCTTCTCTTTCAACGCTCATATCTCAGTCAATTTTGTTCGGATCGACATGAAATTTTCAGGACATATTCTCAGATACTTATACTTCAAAAAAATGCAATAAAAAAAATCGATTTTTTCAAAATCGCAAGTGGGGGTAACCCCTTAATTTTTTTTACATTTTTCGAAACAATCCTTAGTAAAAAAATGTTTCTTTTCGTAAGTAAAGTGTAAATACAAATATATATATATATATATACATATATATCGTTTCCCTCACACCGGGCTTGTAAACAGCGTTTCCTCTGGTGGGTAGTGACCACAGGTAAAGTCTCAGCACCGACGAACGGTGGGAGTCAGTTCTGTTATAGTAGGCCACGAGGCAGGCCAAGTCAGTACGCGCGTTCCTGGTTGCATGCTCGCAACTCTCTCTTCGCTGGATTAAGGCCTCCGCGATCCTCAACAACTCCGATAGACAGAGAGAGGGAGAGAGAGAGAGAAAGAGAGAGAGAGAGAGAGAGAGAGAGAGAGGGAGAGAGAGAGAGAGACATTCACATGTACACCTTGTGTTCCATCAAATGATCTGTGATCGGCAAACGGGCCAATTAACTCCGCATGTGCATCAATTTCCACGCGCTATTCTCGTCGACTTCTCTCCGTGTGCCCCGAACGTGCCAGGTTGAAAGATCGATTTTCCATTCGCGAGGAACGAAAAAAAGGCCCCCGACGAGAAGTGCGACGATTTTTCACGCGCTCAAAGGCGGAAGTAAGATCGTCGAACGTTGAGGGGAGTGAAGCGAAGGGGAAAATCCGTTCGCGAATATAATTTGGAAAGCGCCGAGCTGAGGAAAATATTCGTGTGCTGAATTGTTTCTTTTTTACTTGCGTTGTTTTTTTTTAATTTTTTTCCAACCGCGGACTTCGCGGGCACGAGAAATCGAGCGGTGATTGTGGCCGTATTTTTTTTTTCGTTTGGACATCGATCTACTTATTAATGTGTTTTTCTAATTATTTATCACAGCGAGAATATTTTTGAGACATTTTTCGATCTTCGAAACAAGTGAATTTGAACGAGAATCCGGGTTGGAAAAAATTTGCCATTCGAATTTAAATTGAGTGTCGATAAAAATATATTTGTTTTTTTGAAGACTTTTTTCGTCCCGCGGGACGATTTTCATTAGCGATTTTTTTTTTTAGTGTTTTTCGTCCCTGTGGAAAAAAACGTTTTTTTTAATATGCGCGCGTGTGTGTATATGTACGAATGAATATTTCACGGTGAAAGTGCAAACGAAATCGGTAACGGAAACGCCGCACGCGCCGGATCTCCTCGTAGCATTGACCCAGCGGTTTTTATTTTTATTAATTTTTTCGCTTCGTACGCCCATCCTCCGAATCTCCGCGTGCACATCTCGAAGGATCACGAGCCGTCGGCAGAGGCGAAAAATCGGCTGACGCGACGCGATCGGCCGATTGTCGCGAGCGGGATAACGATTTCGCGAGAGGGAAAAATGAATATCTGATGAATAGTTGAGGGGCGAGGAGGAACATCGAGAAGAAGAAATCGAAGAGGATAGAGAGAGAGAGAGAGAGAGAGAGAGAGAGAGAGAGAGAGAGAGAGAGAGAGAGAGAGAGAGAGAGAGAATCGGAGCTGCGATCGGCAAGAAATCGACGTGCGATGATCGGCAAACTTTTCGTCATTTTTTCGATACTATCGTGGATGGCTATAATCGGTAGGTAGTCTGCGTTATTATTATTTTTATATGTTGAATTATTTTGATATTTATCGAAGTATGTTTATTTATAATATAGTTTTTATGATATAAAATGTGATATAGAATTATTTTGATAATTATCGAAACATATTTATTAATAATATAATTATTGTATCGTAAAATATATTATAGAATTATTTTGATAATTATCGAAATATATTTATCGATGATATCATTTTTCTACTTCAGTATTATTTTTATGTGTAGAATTATTTCGATATTTATCGAAATGTACTTATTTGTGATATAACTTTAATGATATGAAATATAACATCGAATTATTTTGATAATTATCGAAATATATTTATTTATAATATAATTTTTGTAATATAAAATATCATATAGGATTATTTTGATATTTATCAAAATATATTCATTCGTGATATATTTTTCGTAATATAAAATATCATGTAGGATTATTTCGATATTTATCGAAATATATTTATTTATAATATAATTATTTATAATATAAAATATAATATATAATTATTTTGATATTTATCGAAATATATTTATTTATGATATATTTTTTATAATATAAAATATAGTTTTTTTTTTCCTCGGAGTTACTTGCATTGAGTCTGCGTATGATTGGGGCCCAAAAGAGAACCGGTCGATTTTCAATATTTTTTTCTGGTGAGAGTATCGGGATGACGAGATCGGAATTTTACACACGATCGTTACATAGTCTTGCCGAGTTCGAGTTTTTTTTCCATTGGAAAATATCGATAAGCAATGAAGTTATTATTGTTTAGTCGAAGGGTCGCCGTTCATTATAGTACCGAAACTTTCGTATGAGTCGATCGCTTTTAGACATTTTGAAAATTACGAAAATGCCGAGCTGGAAATGAAAAAACGATTTTCGAACAAAAAAACAACGTCAATAATTTGTTGTTGACAAGTGGATAACAAATATGAAAAAAATCATACGGTCAGATGATAGAAAATGTCACGAAACATGCTCCCTGCGAATTTCAAGTGAATATGACGTATGGATTTTCGTTTACAAAAATCATCATAACTCGATCAATTTACGACGTCGAAGGTTGCATCGTTGAAATGCAACGAAAATGATTTTTTTTTAATTTGTTGCAATTCCCATTGGCAAATATGAGCTACGAAAATCGCAATTTTTTTACTTTATTGACTCATTACTTATTTACTTTTTTATTTATTAATTACTTTATTTACTTATAAATTATATTATAAGTATATTTTATGTATTATATATAGGTATATATAGTATTATGAATAAGTATTTTTTTATATATAATACTTATTACATATAATACATATATATTATGAATTATATATAAGTATTTATAGTATAATATATAAATATATATTATAAGTATATATTATAATTACATTATATAAAAAAATAATTTTAGGTTACGGATAGATATCCATAACCAATCCACAAAAATTGTGATTTTTTTGAACATTAGAAAGAAAGAAATAAAATAATCAAAAAGAATTTTTTTTTTTTTGAAAAAACGCAGAACCACCTGTGTTCGTTTACATAAATCGTCACAACTCGGCCAATTTGCGACGTCGAAGATTTCATCGTCGGAGTGCAACGAAAATTATGTTCTTTTATTGTTCTAATTTCCAATGGCAAATATTAGCCACGAAAATAGCAATTTTTTTAATGCACTTATTTAGATATCCATAAGCAAAACTTGCAATTTTTTTTTTTGAATAATTGAAAGAAGGAAACCAAAAAAATAAAAAGAATTTTCGTTGCATTCCAACGATGCAAACTGCATGTCAATTTTTGGAATTTTTACAAAATCCTTGTTGCAAAAAAAAGTTTTGCAAACTTTTCAATAAAAAGGGGCTGCATAACCAGGCAACGAAAAAAAAATGCATTTTCAAAATTGCAAGCTTACGCAGACCCCTTAATTGAGTACCGAACGAAAGTCTAGCTGACGAAGAGTAACATTTTATTCAATTAAAACGAATCGTTTCCTCTCCCTCTCTCTCCCTCTCTCTCTCTCTCTCTCTCTCCCTTTCTCGTCACCTGCAGTTTATTCCACACTCGCGGTGGAGTTGACACATATTGCGAGCACCACCTTAGAGCGTGGGCGTTTTGCTTGCGCAAAATTTACTATAAACATCACGTCTGCATAAACGACACGATTCTCTCGACGGTTCCGAAACAAATGCAGATTAAATTCCTCTCGACGATTACTCGCTTTATCTCGAAGTCTCGGGACGACAATTATTGCGATCGTTAACTCCTCGGCGATGGGCGGTCGTCAAATATCGATATTCCACCGATTGGACCAGATTCAATCGCGCCTTACGAATTCGCAATTAATATTTTACGAAGATCCTGTGATTCACACGCACGGACTGCGATATTCTATCATTTGTGGGCTAATTGAAGTTTCAACAATTGCTATTTCATTTTACGAAAATTTGCAATTTTTTTTACATTTCAGCTATTTTTTACATTTTTGTAACTTTTTTTTTACATTTTTGCAATTTTTTAAACATTTTTGCATTTTTTTTACATTATTGCAATTTTTGAAATATTTTTCTACATTTTTGCAATTTTTTTTTACATTTTTGCAATTTTTTTTACACTTCTGCATTTTTTTCTCATAATTTTGCATTTTTTAAAACATTTTTGGATTTTTTTTACATTTTTGCATCTTTTTTACGTTTTGCAACTTTTTTATTTTTGCAATTTTTTTGACATTATTGCAACTTTTTTACTTTCGTGCTTTTTTTAAAATATTTTTTCACATTTCTGCATTTTTTTTTACATTTTTGCCATTTTTTCACGTTTCTGCAATTTTTTTTTACATTTTTGCATATTTTTTACATTTTTGCGATTTGGAAAATGACTTTTTTTTACGAACGATTGAGCTATTCGGCCTTGATCCAAATTAAGGAGATTACTTTTTCGCAGTGCCATTCCGTTTGACGAAAATTTGCGGATTTTTGCAATGTACACAATTGTTTTTTTTTGTGCTAAACATGGTGTGTTTCGGCTTGATTGAAATTTAAGATCACTTTTATGCAGTGACATTTAATGTTACGGGAATGTGTCAATGTTTAATGATTTGCCATTTTTGGAACAGTCTTTTTTTTTTATAACACGCGTAGTGAATTTGATTGAAATTTAAGCATACGAAATCTACCGATAGAAGCATTCATGCTGAGTTTTTTACTTATCTGGCATTTATATATATATACACACATGCTCAATGAGCAAAAAAATCAGCTGAAGGCTTCTATCGGTAGGTTTCGTATATACATAATACGTACAATGTACAAGCTCACGTTACGAGGAGCAGTGAAAGCGAATTTCGTTTGTAAATTATACGCACGTATTGGCGTATTATATACGGCACTGACGAATATAGTAAGAGAGAGGCGAGAGGTACAGTGACCAGTGAGTAATGGTCGCAATCGTTCTTCTAATCGAACAAGCGCAATAATCAATTGAAAAAATGTACTCATTGCCATCGTAGCCATTGAATATCTGACAGTTCTCTTTTAATTATCTCGTCCCTCAATCCGTCATTTCTTCGATAAAAACTTCCATTAATATACCGTTATATTTTATTCGCAATATTTTGCCAATGTAAAAAGCATTTACGAAAAGGAAGAATTGTTTTACTTTCCTAAAGTAAACACCATATTCTCGGTTAAATGCAGTGCAATAAAAGTTGACTTCTTTTAATTGGTATGGAAATGTAATTGCAATGCAAATTCCAATGTTGATAAAGATATAAATAATATGTCAAGACAATCGTAGATACAGGGATACTTGTATCAAATGAATTGTCATATTCATTTATATTTAAGTGAAATTTCAATGTTGATAAACTTATAATCAATATGTTAATTTAATTCATTTAATTTTCGATTTCATTTCGGTATATAAATTAATTTATTCATTTAGTTGATTGGATTAATCGAATCGTACATTAATATCATTAGAGATACAGGGATATTTAAATGAAAAAATATATATATGTATGGCGGTGTGCGTGTGTATGTTTTCGATCGGTTTCGAAATTTTCAGGGAACAATAATTTCGAAAAAAGAAAATATATTTTCTCCTTCAATTTGAATACGATAGAATTCAATTAAATCAAATGGAATTGAATTGGTTATATAGTTATAATTGAAATGGCAACGGTGATGATATTGAAATTAAAATATTATTATTATTATTATATTTAGGGAATACATTTTCTCATGTGTGTGTGTGTATTTATTTTTGCATGTATCTACATGCATGTAAAATATCTTTTAATTCTCATTTTCACTCTACGAATAATCCAATGTTGAAAAAAAAATGAAATGAACCCGGATCTGAATTTCTCGGGATCCGGATGCTGAAGTCAGACTCTCCAAAGATCCTGGCGATTTTCTCTTGCGTAATTTCAATATTCCTGACAACGGGCACGCGTCAGTGCGCTGCGATTTCGACTGACCACGGGCGCTTCTTTTTTCCTCTTTTTTTCTCACCGATACAATTTACTTTCATTTTCTGACGACAGCCGTGACCGCGCGAGTGAAATTTTCGTCCCGTTCTTTCCGGGCGCAAGCTTCGGAAACGCTGAATCGTTCGTTGTTCGATTTATGGTCCATGACTTTCTCCACTCGCAGAAATGGACGGGAGCTCCTCGTCGCGATCGTTTCGCAGCTCGAATTTATTGAAAAATTAAATTTTTCATTAATTTAATTTTATTTTATTTAATTTTATTATTTAATTTTTATTTAATTTATTTATTTTCAAATAGTTAAATAATGTTTGAATTGTTATATATTTTATATAATTTTATATAATATATTTTATTTCTATTAAATATTTTATATAATTTTATATATAACAATTTTTTATAAGCCCGCAAGGGTGTACAAGAAATAGAGGAATGTACATAATACATAATATAACACTTTTTTATAATTATAAAATTATATAATCTAATTATTATATAATTTAAATAGTAATTAAATAATTAAAATTAAATTTTCATTGAAGAGAGTGAACTTAATTATTTGGTTCTTATTTTGAATTTAAAAAAATCACTGAATGATGCACATTGTGAACATTTTTGAAAATATTAATTTTTTGTTCTCGACGGATAATTAAAATATAACACATCTAAAATATTATCTGAAAATTTCGAGTCGATCCGTTTAAAATTGAGGGAGTCATGGACGTTTGTAGATAGGCTCCGCGAACCGGAGAACTCGAAGGGTGGAGATACCTGAACGCGAGGGAAAAATTTGCTGATTTTCATGAATTTCAGCAAAGCGTAGAAAAAAAGAAACCAAATAACCGGACCAACGATAAAAATCAAAAAATGACTATAATGATAATGCCGCGGGTAAGATAATGAAGAATCCATTATTCCACGAGACCGAAGATCCAAGAATATAGAAAACACGGTATCGTATAATTAATTCCGTTGATACACAGTCGCCGCCAAATCGGGTCATTCGTCTCGGCAGAGAGTCGACGGTTGTGGGTTTTAGCCTAATTTCCGGCGTCAGAATATGGCAGGTAGAGACACGCTGGGCGGAAATGGAGAGAATACGACTCAAATCATTGTTCTATGAGTCAAACCAATATACAGGGTGTCCCCGACAAAGTTTTACGAGCTCGTACTTCCATAAATAGGTATCGTATCGAAAAATGTTTCAAGCGAAAGTTGCTTCGTTTCAAGAGAGGAAAAAACTAGCAATGGCAATTTGACCTTCGGTATAACCGCCAAGGTCAGACGAAGGTCACCTTTGTAATTTTTCACCAGAAGCCTTATTTTTTATCGTCCATTCCCGTAGATTACCTCGAGAGCGCTTCAAAACACTATAGATAAGTACTTTTTCGAGAATTTCTTCAAGTCTCGTGACTGAATAAGAAACTCGGCGAAACATACGCATCCGTATTGTTTTGAAGTGCTTTCGAAGTGAGCTATACGAATGTACGATAAAAAATGAGGCTTCCCATTAAACATTTCGAAGGTGACCTTGACATGACCTTGGCATTTATACTCAAGGTCAAACTGGCATAGCCATCTTTTTCCTCCCTTCATACGAAACAACTTTTATTCCAAATACTTTTTATCGCAAGACGTACTTTTTGATATATAAGCTGGTAACACCCTAGACGAGACACCCTGTATATGAAGATAAATATATATATATATATATAGAAATGATTATTTTGGGTCATCAGTGAGAGTCTAAAACGCACGAGGCTAACGGACTTATATATACAAAATACGATTTCTCGTTTTGCATATGTATACCGTAAAATCTCCTCAACCAGCCTGATTTTCGAAGCAATCTCGAAACCTGAAAAGAAGAAACTGGTACATAGCTCACAGTCCTCGAAAAAGAATAAACGTGAGTGCTCACGAGAGTGTTTGAATTCTTAGAGGTGACGAGTTTCGGATCTTGTCCTTCAATGTAAAGAGTTCGAATTTCCATAATTTCGTGATGGTATTTGTTTTTTGAGAAAAAAAATGAGTACCAATTGCGAAAAACAATAAACAAAAATATTTTTAAAAAATTCGAACGACGAAGAAAATGAAACTTGGAATTTTTCAACGTAGTTTTGCAATTCAAAAAGTACGATGTTCTTATTTTTATAAACGTGATAATGGATTGTTTGAATCGAATGAAATTTCGTTCGAATCTCGCCCTACTGGACTGTTTTTTGATACTCCGTTATACGTTATAGTAATTTCAGATAAGTGTTTGTTAGCTGTAACCAATTGTTTCGATTGATCGAACTGACTCTGAGGAAACGCGTTTATTTGACTGGAATAAAATTTTGTTTGAGTCACGGAGACTTTTCTGAAAGACTGAAAAAAAATTCTAAACTCAATTCGGACATATATATTTTATTTCGTCATTAACGAATGTTCTTTACGACGAGTATGCATAAGCTCAGGCCGCAAAAAAAACCGGTCGACTTTCAATATTTTTTTCTGATTCGAGTATTGGGATCACGAGGTCGGGATTTTACACAAAATTGATACATAGTTCAGACAAGATTTCGTTTTTTTTTAATTGAAAAATACTTGTAAGCAATGGAGTTATTATTATTTAAGATGTCCCTTATAAGGGCCGTATTTTGTGGGGGCATAAGCAGGGCCCCTCTAAGTCATCGGTATATTACAGTGGCGCTTATTAAAAAATAAGTTACAATTGTTATGCCCAACGATAAACTGGAATAAAAAATTTCGCGTAAATTTCATAGATTCAGACGTTTTTGCATTTTCTCTGAAAAATCGCGGCTACGAAAATTCTTCAGTTAGTCACATTTTTCCGAGTCTTGTCATTAATATTTGCTTTAAACATCCGGTGACCCCCTTTTTTATTTTCTTTACGGAATTTTTAGAATTTTTGACCCTCATGGAGCCATTTATGTCAAGCATCTAGAGTTGTTCAGTGTATAAATTATCACATAAGAAAAGTGGCCGGCGTGTCATCTCCATAAAGTGCCGTATAAATTGGATGACACAGTCGTAAACTTTTCATTGAAAGTTCGATAACCTGGCTTGTTTGATTTTACTACTACACCTGGGACAAATTTTTATATCTGTTATATTTATTTTTTGTTAAAAAATCTACTTTTTGTACAATATTTAAGCTTTTGTATGACCGGATACTTTCCTGAAATTTCGAAAAATACGAAAATTGCAAGCAGGAGACGAAAACATTTCGATTTTCGACAAAAAAAAATAACCATTTGTTGTCAACAAATGGATAAACATATTTTAAAAATCAGCGGGTTGTGCATACGATAAAATTCCGATGCACTCTGATAGGTTGCCCCCCCCTCCCTGAGACATTCGCTCCGGCGAGTGCAATTTCACAAGAGTACATTACAATTACAAAATCACTGCACCCGTTACATCAACGCTAAACAACTTCTTCGCCGCAACGTAATGAGAAAAAAATTGAATAAAAAAAAAGACGAAAAAACATTTTATGTTTATGAATTTTACGTCAATGAATCTGAAAAAAAAGCGTACGAGGTATAGATTCATTCTGTAGATTCGTAAAATGTACAATTAAAGGGCAAAATGATACATTTATATATTTTTATTACGTAAATAAAAAAAAAACCTTTGCGTTGCTACCAACTTAAAAAAGTATAACATTATCGACGATTATTATTTAAAAACTGCGTCAGCGAATTTTTGATACAACTCAAAATGAAAGTCACTTATAATGATGCCTATTTATATTTATGTCACAACATCATTTATTATTACGAATAATTAATATTAAATGTTGCCGAATTACGGCAACTTCGCGGGCATTGAGGTTGGCACCGCTGCTCTTCGTTCGTATTGTTTTAGCAATAACACACACGCATATATATATATATATATATTAGACTGATAAAAAAAAAATTCCTTCTGGATTCTTGTGCTACTGTTGGCACTAATAAAAAAAAATTTCCCTAAAAAAATGAGCGCGGTCACTCAATTTTTAGAGGTGGCTATCGCCCGAAGTAGCCTGATTAAAAAAAAATATTAATTTTGACTTACACCTTTGCCCGAATCATGACGAAAAAAAAAACGTCTTTTTCGAACGCTGTTGCGAAAAAACGACACAATTTTGGTGTTTTGCGATACAAAATAACAATCGTAGCTCGGGCGATAGCGACATTCGTGCAGATTGAGAATCTTTGCAAATTTGTTTGTTTCCGATTACCTGGAGTGCGCAAATTATCAATGCCACCATACTTTTTTTTTCGTGCCTTTACAAGATTATACATTGTTACGTAAATATGGTATAATAAAAATATAACAAAAACATAATATAAGCTATGATAAAAATACAATAAAAATATAATATATGCTATAACAAAAATATATGAAAACTGTTAAATAAATGAAGTATGCAAATAAAAAAAATGATTTCTTTACTGTACGAGGGTACTTTAAAGAAACTTATTTAAAATAAGTAATTTTTTTAGTCGTAGTGGAATATCCCCTTACGTCATAAGTAGACATCGAAAAAAAGGAAACCCAAACGAACGGATCATCAACCGGGATTTAACGGGTCTTTCGGAACAATAATGCCTCTCCTCTCTCTCTCTCTCGCATACTTTTGCCACCTGGTGGACGCGGCGCTCCCGATCCGTCAGAGCTGTCAGATCCAACGGTATATCCCGGGCTCCCTCGTCCATGCTGTCTCGAGTGCTCGTTACCGTTTGTTCCCTCATCTCCGTCACCATCGAGCACTCCCGGCGTGTCATCCAAAAAAAAAAAAATTCAAACGGGCGTAAAAAAAACTCGCTCGCATCCGAGACTATTATAAACTCTTGGCACTTTGATCGTCTGTACTCGAGGAGACGATATCGTCGCTTCGTTGGCAATCGGCTTTTGGAGTCTTCGACAGTTCGTCGTACGAGTCGATCTCCAAGGTTGAGAAATCGGGTCCGCCTCGAATCGGCTTTTGCGATTAGGCAACGAATGAAAGCTGACTGCGCGGATATTTTATTGACATTGTAAAACAAATCAATAGATACATTTAGTGGATTCAACTAAATTGTTTCTCGACGAGATGAAACCGAATCACAGATTTATCAGGATCGAATAAAATATTTAGTTATCAGACGACATCGATCAGAGTTACGTTTGAGTAAGTGAATATATTTAAAATAAATAATTCCAATAATGAAACGCAATTGAAAAAAAATTTATTTCACGGAAAAATCTAGTTAATTCAAATGTTTGAAAAACCTCAATCAAGCGTAAAACGTTGGTTCGGGGCACAGTTGACATTTTTGAAAATAGCGAATTTTGGCTTTCGACGAATTGCCAAAATATGACATTTCAATCATTTTCTCGGTATTTCTTTTTCTTTGTACTATATTTATATAGCTTACCTCAGGAGCTTTTTGAACCACTATAAATGAATGCACTATAAAAAATGCTTTTTTTTCGAATACGGGGTTTGTTTTAAGGGGGTACCCCCACTTGCGATTTTGAAAAAATCGATTTTTTTATTGCATTTTTTTGAAGTATAAGTATCTGA
The DNA here is from genome assembly GCA_951751655.1 of Ophion costatus. Lineage (NCBI taxonomy): Eukaryota > Metazoa > Arthropoda > Insecta > Hymenoptera > Ichneumonidae > Ophion > Ophion costatus. The sequence continues at coordinate 2,497,812 of OX632359.1, forward strand.
GAATATGTCCTGAAAATTTCAAGTCGATCCGAACAAAATTGACTGAGATATGAGCGTTGAAAGAGAAGAATCCGTTGTGTAAACGACGGGCTAATTGAAACTTTAAACGCGTTTTTCTCAAAATGGCATTTCTGAAGTCGGTGACCAAGATTACTCGAACACTAATGAACCGATCTTCTTGAAATTTTGCAGACTTATTTAATACATAAAAATGTAGTCTTTAATCGTTCGATTTTTTTTTTTCGAAAAAAAATGGCCGTTTTATAGCCAAAAAACGGCCGTTTTTTTCGTTATAATCGAACCATTAACTTTGACGGTCCGCCATTTTATGAAAAATGAATATTTTTTAAAATCCTTCGATTAAAGACTAGTTTATACTTATATTTGACTAAATCCATCCGCATTTTTTTTTCAGATGATCCACTTCGCCGCAATGTTGGTCACCGCAAACCGTGTATATAAAAACATTATTTCATTGACGGCCATTTGCCACTAAACAATGTAATATTTTTCAATAAAAAAATTACTGAAAGTTCTTCAAGATGTGTTCTTTAAGATGGTATATTGATCGATTAAAAAAGGTTTGTAGTTTTCTTTAAAAAAATTCATGAAAAAGGCCTTTTTCTTTGCGCTACAAGTGGGGGTAACGCGTAAATACGCCCAGTATCAGCGTTACCGGGCTACTCCCTGGGTAACTAATTGTAAGTAAGCATTAATTATTGCAACGAATGTGGTACCACTGGTTACCAACGTAATTACAGTGCGATACAAGTTGTCACGAGCTGTGGAAGAAAATGAGCCACGCACTACTCATTGTCGTGTGTACATATATATATATATATATGTATATATTTATGTATATAGAAAGAGACAGAGAGAGAGAGAGAGGACCGGAAAAAGAGGAAAAATCTTTGTCATCGTTTCGTGAACTACGATCTCCTGAGATTTCCTGGTGACACAGTTACTAGTGACCCGAGACGGCACGGGCCCTCGCCTCAATGGGCGGGTCACCGAACTCGCTGGGTTGCCCCGTCACACGATATATATATATATATATATATATATATAGGGTACCTGTATGACCTGCCTTATAGTTTGGCCCGCTTTATCATCTACGCATATATACATGTATGTAATATATATATATATATATATATATATATATATATATATCCAAGTCCAAAAATTGATCGATTCGCGATCAAAAGACACATCGTGAATGGGTGATCACTTTTTAAGAATAAAGCTTTAAATTTTAGAAGAAAAACGGGCAAGCGAAAATGCACGGTTGATAAAATATGATATTAAGGGGTCTTGTCACTTCAAGGGCTAAAAAAGGCTATTTTCATGGATATGTTTGATAGGTTTATATTATAGATGTTGATACAAAAGTTGTTACACTCAATAAATACACTTTCAAAATACATGAAATTTGTAAAAAATTTATTCAAGTCACTATTTATAGACGAAAATGGCAGTTAAAGAAATGTCCTAAAAAATTGCAGGTCTGCGCTGTTGATAAAATCTCAGAGATGGATCGTCCGAAACAAAAAAACCAGACGGTTTCGGATTCCGTGCGTTAATGGCTATAGCGCGTATCATACGATTTTTAATATATGCAAAAATGGCAAAATGGCGGACATTTTTCGGAAAAACAAAAAACAACGTGTTTTTTTTGCCGCTTTTGGCGAACAAATAGTAAAGATCAACATTTTTTTAATCCTTGGAACGCGCTATAGCTATAGTTGTAGAGAATGTGTGGTTTAAATTTCCTAAGGATCGGTTCAGTAGGTTCGACGATTTGATCAACACGCCGTCGAAAAACGTTGTTTCGAGAAAAACGCGTTTAAAGTTTGTTTGGGTTGCATGAATACATAATTTTTTTTTTTAATGTAATTCGAAAGTTTATTTATCGAGTGAAACAACGTTTTTGTATCAATATCTATAATATTTATATATTTTTTTTATTTTTGTTTTTTCATAAGGTATTCCTAAAGTATTTTTTTATTCCTAAAGTATTTTTTCTATTTCACCATACAAAGTGTGTAGGTGCGATTGTGTGCCCAACGTGAGCCAATTCTCGACGTTATTCGTTCAATGGACCCCGGGAAAACGAACGGTAGTCCAGTTACTTTTTTCCTCTCCATCTCCTACTCCTCCGTCACATTTTTTCCTCTTTCTTTCGCCGCGGTATAATTTACAACGGCGATATATATCGCGTTCCGCTTCGCAAAAGATTTAACCCCGCGCACCGGCGTATGCGTCGAAAAACAAAAAAAAAAACTTCAGCACTTCGCGTACCGTGTTGCGAAGCTAAAATCTGTGTACCATTGTTTCCACGCGATACGGATTTCCGGTCGTGCACCCAGCTCGCACCCGACGAACAAAAAGAAAAGGCAAATTATCGTCATCCGCGCGGTATTGTCGCAACAGGACTTCTCTTTTTGCGAGGCTGAAGTGTTTATTTTTTGTTTGTTTGTTTTTTTTTTTTTTTTTTTCAATATTGATCAAGGGCGAAGGCGTGTTCTATGGAATTGCGAAATTTCCCGGGCTGAGCCCCGACGAGGCGTCAGTTTTTATATTTATACACAGGTCGACTCGAAAAGTGAGGTCCGAAAGAAAATTTCCGATGCCTCGTGGCCGAATCACCCCCATCTGTGTTCGATGATCTTGCTTTTGGAAAAGCATCGTAAAATTTATCAAAATGTTTTTCCAAAGTGTATTTATTAAGTGTGACAACTTTTATATCAATATTTGTAATGTAAACCTATAAAAAAAATGGCCTTCATGGGCGTCTAAAGTGAGAAGACCCCTTAAGTGATGTTCCCTGTAAGTCTCAAGAATGGTGAAGAAATCTTTCCACAAAAAAAATCATGAAGGTCGGCACATTTTTCCCTAGCCTAAAGGTATCATCCCCCTTAAGAAAAAATTCATAAATAATGAGGCATGCTCGGTCTGTGAAGATGTAAATCTCTTGTTCTAAATATAATAAAACTGTATGGGTGGTTTTGTACTTAGTTTTTGGGCTTCTAGAAAATTTCGATACAGATCGATTAGTAATTAACTTAAGGATGTTGAGGCCCTATGAAACATGTTAATGTTAATTGTTCAATAAATAGCTTCTTAATCATCATGAAATTTTTGCACCACCTCCTGAATACTTCATGTAAAAACATACCAAATTTTCCGAATTCTATCATCGTTACTTCAACCTCCTTAGGGGTTGAAATAAAAAATGATAAGAAAATTCGGAAAATTTCGTATGTTTTTGTATGAAGTATTTTAGAGGTCGTGTTAAAATTTCACGACGATTAGGAAGCTCGTTATTAAAAAATTAACATTTTGTTTAGAACAATTTTTAAAAGAAAAAAAAATTTATCAATAAACTTCGTTTTATTTCCGTTGCTTTCAGTATATTGTAGATATTACAAAATTGAGAGGTCGAAAAAAAAAACTTATTGCAAAGTTACATCAGTTTCCATAAGACAACATTTAATTTGTGAATGTTAATTGTTCAATAACGAGCTTCCTAATTGTCGTGAAATTTTTACACGACCTCTGAAATACTTCATACAAAAAGGTACAAAATTTTCAAAATTTTATTATCATTTGCGATTTGGGACTTAATCAATTGGAAGTAGAGGGGCGGGGGAGGAGATAGGAAGGGAGACATATACACACACATATATATGGGTGTGTGTGTGTGTGAATATAATTTATATTATATAAATATATAATATATAATAATATTACTTTTTATTAATTAATAATAATATATAAATTTGTAATTATATTTATACATTATAATTAATTCATAAAAATTATATTATATATATATATATATATATATATATATATATATGTATCAGACGAGAGAAAGAGGCTGGGAAGCATACAAGATGCACAGCTAAACGATTCGCATCCGGATTCGGTAAGCACGAATGCTACACATCCGATTCATCCGAAGTGAGTCTGATTATATACATATAACCGGGGAACCCGTTCGGGAGCGTCCGTGCACTTAGGAACGAGGAGATATATGCATGCCGGCGCGGGACAGACGAAGTTGGAATAAAAAGCGGAATCTCTCGACAAAGTCCTAGATAGGATCGTAAGACGCCTGCTTGTGCCCCAGAGACCTGCACTCTCCGTATATGCGCATAATCTTGTGTACAATGGCTCGAGAGACACTGCGAAATGACGAATCCAAGTACACTCATTTCTCATTGTAATTGGGATGAAAAATTTTGGGGAAATGGAAATTTTTGTTGGAATGAGAATTTGAATAGAAAAATGAAATTTCGTTGAACATGAACATTTTAATTGAAATTAAAAATTGAATTGTAATGGAATTTGAAATTGGAATGGAAATTTTTATGAAATTGAGCATTTTAATGGAAAGTAACATTTTTTTAAGAGTGTGTGGCAAATTAACCGTCGATCGTGAATTTATAGCAACAAACTCACTGCTTCCGGATACAAATTAATTTTTTAATATTAAATTACAACTTTTCGAAGAAAATGAAAATTTCAAGGAAAATAAAAATTTCAATTAAAATTACAATGAAAATTCCAATCAAAATAAAAATGAACATTTTAATTAAAATCGTACTCAAATTTTTCTTACTCAAAAGTTAATCAGTCGACACTTTAATTAAAAAACTGTATTGCATATTGACAATCGATCGTGAATTTATACCAACAAACTCAGTGCTTCCGGATACAAATTAATTTTTTTTCAATTAAAATACAAATTTTCATATAAATGAAAATTTCAATCCAAATAAAAATGAAAATTTCAACTAAAATATTAATAAAAATTACAATTAAAATAAAATCGAAAATTCCAATAAAGATAAAAATGACAATTCCACTAAAAATAAAAATGAAAGTTCCAATAAAAATGAAAACAGAAATTTAAATTAAAATTGTAAAAAAAAAAACTATCGCAAACAAACAGTCGATCGTCAAATTACAGGAACAAACTCGTCACCTTCGAACAAACCTTACGGATTACTATTCCAGTGCTGAATTATTTGCTCCCAGTCCTTTGCACGAATTTCCGTTGCTGCACTTCCAACGTTCAGTGACGTTCCGTGCATACTAAATGGGAAGAAAAATCCAAGCGCAATTACGAATCAACGAACTCGGCTCACAGAAAAAGGAGAATGATGGTAACACCGTCGCGGGAAGGTCGGCAAGGGGGGAGATAGAAAAAGTCCAAGTAAAAAGTTGTAAAAATGGCGATCTTATTGGCTCGACCGAGATCGGTTTTTCTTGTCGCTCGTCGTCGTCACGCGACATTACATTATGCAACTACCAATAATATTATAGGACAAGAATATGACATACGACGGTGAAAAAAAATCATTCGCATATATTTATCTGCATGCATATATATTTATTAATAAATTATATATACGTATGAAAAAATAAAAAAATAAAAATTCATACATATTTTTTTTATTTTTATTTTTTCATACATATATATATATATATATATATATATAAAATGTATATGAATGGAAAAAAAAAATATGTATATATATACATGAATTTTTATTTTTTTATTTTTATTTTTTCATACATATATATATATATATATATAAATAAAAAATGTATATGTATGAAAAAAAAAAAAATATATATATATATATATATATATATATATATATATATATATATATATATATATATATTTATATACATAATACAGTAGTGGTAGGCCGTTTGATTCTTACATTAGTCATCGTATGTGCTCGTCTTCGCATGTACCGTTGCCGGCAGGATCATATCGTAATAAATCGGCACGTGTGTTGCGCGTGAATGAGGACTCTGGGCCGAGCGTAGAGGTAAGAAGACAAATGAAAGAGAGAGAGAGAGAGAAGGAGAAAGAGAGAGAGCGATAGATAAATCGACGAAGATTGTCAACCAATCGTCATGAATAAGCCGGCCCGCTCGTACCGTTACCCTCCCACGCATATTTCACATCACGTATAGTACTTGCGACACGTCGGGGCAAAATTACCGAGATTTTCTTGTCATTCGAATGTCGTCTGGCTCCAAAATTAATTTCATTCGAAATGTATCACGTGTTCGAAATCAATAAAGATTCTTAATTTTAAAAAGACAATTTATTGTATAATTAATTTGTACGATTATTTTTTATGGAAATAAATTTGAATATATATTTGAATCAAATTGTTAGTGTTTTTTATCATTATATTAGAATTGTCAATGATATTATTATATAATTATGAACACTATAATTACTCGTGTGGGATAAATTATCTTTATCCATCCAGCTATTGTTATTTGTATTTTGATATTACTGATGACATTACCATGAAATCTTTTTATTCCATGGTAATGTTGTAAATAATATCAAAATACAAGTAACGATAGCAGGAGTGATAATGAGAAAAAAAAATTACCATAGAATTGTAAATATTATGATTATTTATTAGGAAACAATGATAATTATTATTCCTATTAGTTAATAATAGGAAACTATAATAGGATGATAGGAAAAACAATAGTTGACAGTTAAAAAATAATAGTTAATAATAGGAAAAATGTTAACAATGCAAGGGAAAATAGTAATAATAACAGGAATAATTAATAATAGGAATGTTATTAATAGGAAACAATAATTATAATTATTCCAATTTTGTTGATGTTATTTCAATGTTAGGTATAAATAACATTGTTAAACATCTATTAATATTGGTTTCATATTCTTATTATTAAGAGTACTATTATATAATTATGAATATTGTTATAGAAAAAATAATAGTTAACAGTTAAAAAGTTAGTAGTTCACAATAGGAAAAATGTCAATAATAAAAAAAATAGTAAAAATAGGAATAATTAATAATAGGAATGTTGAGAATAATCATTCCTATTTTGTTAATGTTATTTCAATGTTAGGTATAAATAACATTATCAAACACTTTATTCTTATTATCAAGAGTATTATTATATAATTATGAATATTATTATTATTACTCACATGGAATGGATAAACGAACTATATTTAATTAATACATTTTTCGAATGATAATTGTGGAAATCGACTTGAAATCAATTATTATTATTCCTGCTGTTTTTGCTATTATCGTTATATTTGTCATTAATATCAATATTATTATTCTAGGTGGTGTGAGAAAAAATTGATCGGTGTCCATTATTTGTCAGGTACACCTGCCGAGGCGTCGAAATGGTCGGACGTCCTGGACGAGTCGCTGGACGAGCGTCACGACGCGGAAATATTTCGCGCGGTGGTCGAGTCAATGAGGCAGTGGGAAAATCACAAGAAAAATTCTCACAGAACAAAGAGAGCCGCGTCGAGAGTGTGTTACGAGGAAATTGGCTGTTTCGAGGACACCGGGCCGTTCAGTTATCTCGAGATGCTCCCGTCCCACCCCAAAGACGTCGGTACCAGGTCACCGATCTTTCCTTTATTTTCAACATTTTTCCCAATTCCACGGTCAACGCGTCCGACTTTATAATCAATTTTTACAAGTGTATTAAATATTTGACCGTCTATTTAAATTTTTTCAATGTTTTCTATAAAATCGGATTTTTGAAATTTTCCACATGTTTTTTTTTCAGTCAAGATTCTTTGGTGCTTTTTTTGATTTTTTTTTTTAATTTTCGTTGAGTTTTTATGCTTTTTTCGCTTTTCTGCTTTTTTCGATCCATTTTGACAAATTTTTCAAAACAAACTCTATTTTGAAAACTGGATGTCCAAAGTCAGTTTTTGAATTTATTATCATTTTATTTTGACAATTTCTCCAATAACGTTTTGGAATTTTCATTACCAATTTCACGATTTCACTCGGCGATGTGTTTATATTTTGGCAAATTCACGGTGAATTTGGTACTTGACAAATAAATTTTTGCAATTTTTTTAATGAGGTTGCTCACCAGTCAAGAATTTTGAGAGCTTTTTTGTTGTTGAATTATCGAAAATTGTTCACTTAATTCAAATACATAGTTTCCTGCTGTTTTTTTTCAATCAATGTTGACAATTTTTCCAAACAAACCCAATTTTCAAACCCAAAATGTATGAAAATTCGATTTTTCAATTTATTATCATCATTTTATTTTGACAATTCCGGCAATAATGTTTACGCATTTTCGTTGTTAATTTTACGATGTCTCGCGGCGATTCGTTTACGTTTCGGCAGATTCTTCATGTACGGTAGCAGAAAAGCTAGATCGGTACCGATGGAAGTGCCGGCCGACGATATCAACGACAAGGCGAACAACGTGATAGATCCGGATCTACCGACCAAAGTGATCGTGCACGGCTTTGGCTCGGGATGCGAGCACATCTGGGTGTACGAGATGCGGTCGGCCCTCATGTCCGTTCAAGACTGCAATATAGGTTCGTAAAACACCCCAGTACATACCATTAGCCCTAGAAGTATTTAAAAAAAATTATTGCCTATTTTATGGTCTATATATTGTGTACCATTGGCCCCAAAAGTTTTTTCACGTCGCACAAATTTCTAAAATGCCATTCTACAAAAAAAAATAATATTTTTACGAATTACATTTTAGTCATTCTACAAAAAACATTTTTTTGTAGAATGGAATTTTAGAATTTTTCTAAAATACCTACAAGTTCTAAAAATTCTAGAAAGATTTTTTTTGCAGAATGGAATGTTAGAATTTTTCTAAAATACCTAAAAGTTCTAAAAATTCTACAAAGATTTTTTGCAGAATGAAATTTTAGAATTTTTCTAAAATACCTAAAAGTTCTAAAAATTCTAAAAAGATTTTTTTGCAGAATGGAATTTTAGAATTTTTCTAAAATACCTAAAAGTTCTAGAAATTCTAAAAATGAAAATTTGTATTGTCTATATATTGTGTACCATTTGCCCCAAAAGTATTTGCACGTCGAACAAATTTCTAGAATGCCATTCAACAAAAAAAAATTATATTTTAGAAATTTCAGTTATGTCTAAAAAATTTGTCTAAGAAATGGTATTTTAGTTATGTCTAAAAAAATCTAATCTTATAAAGTTATGAAAAATAAAAAATATTTAGCTCCAAGAATAAGCTCTATCGGAGTGAATTTTATTCGATGAACAATTAATTCACGAAAAGTAAATACTACGCTACAAACAAAAGCACTTTAAAATAAACAATCACCAGCTCAACCAGAATCAACCCCAGGGGGGTGATTTTATTCGATAAATAATCAATAGAAAATATCGAGTCTTTATGATAAACACGTTGCATCCCACAATAAATAAATAATAATTAAGATAAATAATAAATTAAGCGTCATCAAAAAACTGAAAACAGTGAACTACCTTTTCTCCCATTGCCCTGCACCCCGCTTCCATTCGTCAAATATGCCATAGTTTGGGGTGTTTCTTTTCCATGTAGGGCGAAATTTAATTGCCAGGGTAACTAAAGACAAACAATTTATCAATCGTTAGTCACGACCATAACAATTAACAACTAATTAATTGTTAGTCACGACTATAACGATTAACAATGTACTAATTGTTATTCACGACGATAACAATTAACAATTAATTTATTAACAAACAAACAATCTATTAACAAACAAAACAATTAACAATTTATTAATGAACTGATTGAAAATTGAATTGATTAACGCATTCTTTCTTCTAACTCCCATAGCCATTTTACCATACCTGGCTTGACATTTTTTTACCTCTTTCCTCCACTTCACCCCCACAGGAATATTGAGAGAACAAAAGCAAGAACAAGATTAGTAAAAATAATAACAAATAAAGTAGATAATAAAAATGAATAAATAAAATAGTAAAAATAAATGAATACTTTAAGAATCAATGAAAATTTCATAAAATCGTACAACAATTCTAAATGAACCCGGCTGCACACCATTTGTCTTCTTACCGTGAATGGTCGATCGTGAAATTTACATGAGACCATAAATTGTTTTCTCATTGATAGTTTGCGTGGATTGGAGTCTTGGCAGTGCTATACCGAATTACGTGAGAGCGGCCGCAAACACGAGACTCGTCGGACGACAATTGGCGAAGCTCGTCAGGAGTCTGAACGTACCGCTGGAGAAGGTTCATCTCATAGGCTTCAGTCTGGGTGCCCACGTCGCGGGATTCGCCGGCGCGGAGCTTGCAAACGTCTCGAGAATCACCGGTAGGTCAATAATTTCTCACATATTCATTATAAATTGTTGATAAAATTGTTTATAACATTATGAAATGTTTGGATGGATGATTAACGCGTTACCCCCACTTGTAACGCAAAAAAGGCCTTTTTCATGAATTTTTTTAAAGAAAACTACAAAACTTTTTTAATCGATCAATATACCATCGTAAAGAACACATCTTGAAGAACTTTCAGTGATTTTTTTATTGAAAAATATTACATTGTTTAGTGGCAAATGGCCGTCAATGAAATAATGTTTTTATATACACGGTTTGCGGTGACCAACATTGCGGCGAAGTGGATCATCTGAAAAAAAAATGCGGATGGATTTAGTCAAATATAAGTATAAACTAGTCTTTAATCGAAGGATTTTAAAAAATATTCATTTTTCACAAAATGGCGGACAGTCAAAGTTAATGGTTCGATTTTAACGAAAAAAAACGGCCGTTTTTTGGCTATAAAACGGCCATTTTTTTTCGAAAAAGAAAATCGAACGATTAAAGACTACATTTTTATGTATTAAATAAGCCTGCAAAATTTCAAGAAGATCGGTTCATTAGTGTTCGAGTAATTTTGGTCACCGACTTCAGAAATGCCATTTTGAGAAAAACGCGTTTAAAGTTTCAATTTCAGTTCTTCAATTCACGGATTCTTCTCTTTCAACGCTCATATCTCGGTCAATTTTGTTCGGATCGACTTGAAATTTTCAGGACATATTCTCAGATACTACGACTTTAAAAAAATGCAGTAAAAAAAATCGATTTTTTCAAAATCGCAAGTGGGGGTAACCCCTTAAAGATAACCAAAATCGCCTGATCTGAGCAAAATAACGTATAAAGTAAATGTCTCCCCGTCCGGTTATCGGACGAATAAGCGTATGTTGTTCGCCGTATTTCCCGTATTTCCAGTCGGCGTACTGTCGTAATATTTTTGCGACTCGTGTAAGCTAGTATCCGGACGAATAACATATATATAATTGTCCGGATAGAATGTGTTAAATTGTTAAGCTTTGAGTTTTTTTAGTTGTGTTTGGGTTTGTTTGGTTTGGGTTGGTCGGTTTTGTTTGGGTTTGCGTTGCTTGGGTATATTTGTTTGTGTTTGTTTGGTTTGGGTTTTTTCGGTTGGTTTGTTTGGATTTAGGTTTGTTTGTTTGGATTTGGCTTGTTGATTGTGTTTAGGTTTGTTCGGTTTGGGTTGGTTGTTTTTGTTTGGGTTTTTTGGGTTGGTTTGTTTGAGTTTGGGTTTGTTTGTATTTGGGATTGTTTGTATTTAGGTTTGTTTGTTTGGATTTGGGTTGTTGGTTGTGTTTAGGTTTGTTTGGTTTGGGTTCGTTGGTTACGTTTGGATTTTGTTTTTTTTTTGGGTTTGCGTTGTTTGGGTTTTTCGGGATGGCTTGTTTGGATTTGTTTTTTGGGGTGGTTTGTTTGGATTTGTTTTTTGGGGTGGTTTGTTTGCGTTTGGGTTTAGGTTTGTTTTTTGGGTTGATTTGTTAGGGTTTGTGTGTTTGGGATTGTTTGTTTGGGGCTTTGTGCAGCGTGAACCATGTAAATTAGCCGCTATCCGGACGAATGACATATGCTTATTCGTCCGATAACCGGACGCCTAGCCTCGGCGTAAGAAATATGCTTTGTTGCATGCATGTGAATTTGTATTAAAATTAAGTATATTGTCATTTCGGACGAATAAAAATTGTATTCGAATGACTGCTATTTTGATTCGCAACCCGCAAATTTGGTATATATTTTCTTTTGCAATATATATTTATCCATGTCGTTAACAATCATCAATGGCGAAAAATTATAAAAAATATTTTATACTGCCACGATTCCGGTATATACGAGACTGGGTTGTAGGCTCGCTCGGAGTACGAGGAGCTTGCGAGAGAAACCACGAGCCTTGCGCCACACCCCGGCCACAGAGCGTACTACTACGTCTGTATCTAAATCAACCCACTCCGTCTATACGATTAAATATTTTTTTAAGTCGCCAATACGAAACATCAAAATGACCAGAAGCATATAAAATTTTTATTACTCAACGGTGGAGAAATTTTTTTAATTTCAATAAATTAATACATTCAAAATCAATCTCTGGAATAGTGGAATGCAAAAAAATCTTGATTCCACGAACAATTTTCGTTAATTTAAATAAAGAGTGAATCAACCGAACCCATTCAGCCGATTTCGATGAATCTTTTTTTATCAGCGTGGAACGAGGCTCTATCAAGCTGGGCATTTTTTTAATTTCCTAAATTGAGGTCTTTCGATGAATTCTTCGATGTTGACGTAAAACTCGTGACCATGTAATTTATCGTTCGTTTCCATTTTTCTTGCCAATCGAAATCCATACTTTCTTTTGCTGATTCGCTTGTCCCGTCTGCAGGCCTGGATCCAGCTGGACCTCTGTTCGAGGCGCAGGATCCGAGAGCCAGACTCGACGCTACTGACGCGACTTTCGTCGACGTCATACACAGCAACGGCGAACAGCTGATCCTCGGTGGTCTCGGCTCGTGGCAGCCGATGGGCGACGTCGATTTTTATCCCAATGGCGGAAGAATGCAGACCGGATGCTCGAACCTCTTTCTCGGTGCGGTTTCCGATATTATTTGGAGTGAGTTCATCTTCTATTAAATTTTTTTTGGGCCAGTCTAATTTATATGTCATCATTAATATTCATTAGTATTCTAAATATTTCCATATACAGCTACATGACAAACGAATATGCAGCTGTTGCGAAAGTATGTAACTGCTTTGTAAAGTGCACTTTTTATTCGTCTATAGTGTGTGCGTGTGCAAATATATATGTATATGTAACATTTATCAAATATTTCCATATATAAGTAAATGGAAAAATAAATGAGCAGCTGTTGCGAAAGTATGTATATTATTTATAGTGCATACTTTTTGTACATATGCAGTGTGCATGACTGCTCTATTTTCAGTCTACATAACACACATATATATATTTATATCTACCCACCCTGTATATATATATATATGTATATACAGGGTGTACTTTAATGAATGGATAAACCTGCAACTGACTTTCAAGAATCTTTTTTCATAAAGGTTCCTTAACCCTTAAGGTTAAAAAGAAGACTTTTCTACAAAACCAAGTAACCAAGAGTATTTTTTTTTAACCGGCACAAAAAAGTTATCATTTGTAGAAATGGCATGCGAAAAACTAAAAGCAGATGATTTTTTTTTAAATAATACAAAGCACAAAATCTGGAAATCCGTGGGAGTTTGCTAAATTAAAATGACAGTTGCAGGATTACCCATTCATTACAGGACACCCCGTATATATATATATATATATATATATATATATGCATATACGTGTACATACATTATTTATAAAATATTTCCATACCTGATTAATGGGAAAATTAAAATGTATCCATTGCGAAAGTCCCTATACACACATATATATGGTATACGTATATTCGTTTCCTCAGAGGTGTAGTAGATAAAGATCGTCGTGATCAGACGAGCGAATGATTTCTACCCGCGTAGTGATTGAACTCTCAAAGCCACCCAGGGAAATCTATATCGGCCTTTCCTCCTTCTTTTTTCAAATTCATTTTCGTCATTTATTATTCTCTCAAATTTCAATACCAAATTGAAAAAGTTCGGACACCTTACATATACACTGCTGGCCAAAAGTTTTCTCTCCTCCCCTTATTATTTTTATACTGTTAATATGGAAAATTTCACACAGCAATTATTGCTTATTTTTTTAATTAGGGCAAGAGGAAACTTTTGACCAGCAGTGTAGTTTATAATATATATATATATATATATATATATATATATATATCAGGGCGGCACAAACTTGACCTGTATTTTTTTTTGTTTTTCTTCCCATACAATTATCTTCTTTAAAGAAAAAACAAAATTGTCGCGCGAGCTGCGAGTGGTCGAAAACTTTTCCGAGGTCGCTTAAGTCGCCCAAAAATTCAAATTTCCATTAAAAAATCGATTTCTCTTGTCGTCCACTTTTCACGCATGAATTGTACGCTTTATAATTTTTGAATTAACCTCGCGGAAGCTCCAGCCAGCCAATGAATATTTAGTGGTCCCTCAAGAGCTCGAAATTTCCAATTTTCGTAATATTTTTGTTTGCTCTCCTCTCTCATAAATTTGACGCCTTGTAAATTTTTCAAAAGAATTCACCTTTGATTTATATTTTGGCGGGAACTGTATATTTCGAAAACCTCTAAATACATTTTGATCGCTCGCAGCTTCGACGACAATTTTTTTTTTCTTTGAAGACGAAAATTGGATGGTGAGAAAGGTGAAAAAAATGCTCAAATTTGTGCCACCATAATATATGTACATACGCAGACACATACACACGTCTTGTGGACGATTAGAAAGCAACGCAGTGCAACGTCATCGTCGTCGTTGTCTCCATTTCACTTCTCGACTCTTAAGTCCGCGAGTGCCAAACACCGCAGATTGGACGATCGTAACGCACGGATCGATTTACCGTGTACTCTCGCGTATCAGCTGGTAGGAGGAAAACCGATCGGTTTCGTGAATGACAAATCGAGGATAACGATCGATCTTGTTGTAAACGTGTATATAGGCACGAGCAAGCAAAGTGGGTTGTCGTCGTCCTCGTTTTTTTGCCTTTCTACGGGAGGTTCGGCCTTTTTGTTACAAAACGATACGAAAAAGATTGTAAAGACACTTGAAGATACGTCGAATAAAGGCCACTAAACGGAATTTTCATTCCATCAACTGGCTATCCGAAAAAAATTATCGAAATTCTTCATTTTTTTCAGGGCTCTAAACTGGCAGGCCCCCTTAAGGCGGGATCTACATTTATCTACAACAATAAAGAAATTGATTTGTATTTCTCTTCTTTAAACGATAAAACTATATATGTACAAAGTTTCCTCAAATTTTCAAAGCGAAATTCGAAAAAGTTCGCGAGCGCAGAGGGGCAGGCAAGGGATAGGCGAAAAGTAATTCCACGAAAGTAAGAATTTGTTCTCAAAGTAGTATATATAATTTATAACTGCCTTGAATTTTTGGTAATTTTTTTCAGACACGTTCTTCTCGGAACGAACTTTTTTCACATTGTGTACATTCCAGCTCAAAAAGTTTCTAACCTATAATTTTATAAAGAGATAGTTGGTTTCTTTATATAATTACGCTCCATATGAACCTACATCTGAGGTAATATCCTTGTATGTAGTATATTGTTATAGCCAAAAAGATTATAAAATAATGGCAAAAATTATACCCTCTCGTTGAAGCACTTCTAAAAATGCAATTTTCAAATTTTTGGTCAGAGTAAAGTTCATATACAACGAAAACATGTTACCAAGGTAATCTGAAGACCGTATTGATTTCCGATGAAAACTGTAGCCTCCAGAGTGTACACAAACGGCAAAGTCTGATGGCGACTTCCGATGTACGGCACGTTGTATGTTCCATATTTACAGAGAACAAGATTCAAAAAAATTAAAATATTTGCTTGAAAATATGTATAAAATATTCCCAAAGTTTGAACAAATTCTATTGATTCGTTCCTCCTCAAAAATAATCATGAAAATCACCAAAAAACGTAGTCTTGGGTTCCCCGCATTAACCTCGATGCAGTGTTTGCCGAAATTTACAATAAAATATTAGAAGCAACGATAACGAAGAGGTGGATATTTATTTTTGCTCGTCAAGGTGGCCCGGTCGAGGGAAAATCATTGTGCAATCATCGAAGGGCCTACAAACTCTTTACCGATTCGATCAGTCCGAAGTGCCGATTTCCCGCGTTTCCGTGCGGAACCGGCTACGACGGTCTGCTCAAAGGTGAGTGTTTCCCGTGCGGTGCGCACGGCGATGAGGGCGCCTGCGGCGATATGGGCTACTACAGTGACGCGACCGGCGCACGTGGCCAACTATATCTCCTAACCCGCGAGGAAGAGCCCTTCTGCGCCCATCAGTACCAAGTCAAGGTCTACAACAGCCGAGGCGAGAGACCGGCAAAGAGCTACGGCAAATTGCAGCTCACGCTCGTCGGCGAGAGCCACTTCAACGAGACTTTCACGATGACGCGAAAAGACGACGAGGAACTTCAAGTCGGCTCGATACTGCAGAGAATCGTCGTGCCACATCCAGCCGTTACGAATTTGGAAGCGATCGAGGTAACGGCCCATCGAACGACCGATCGGATCGTCCGACAAAACCGATTTTTTTTTCTTCCCCGGTCGTGGATATGGGCAGTGCTTGTTCGGCAGATTTATTTTATAGCAGGTCCAATATGGCGGTGAGAAAAATCGGCAATGGCCATGGCAAATCCAACATGGCGGATCGAGATTCGAGGTTACTCGATTTCGATGAGATTTGGTATGGCGGGGTTTTTCAGGTCGCTGGTTACGAATTTGAACTCGAAAATCAGAAATTCGGCTACATCCAATATGGCGGACGAAAAAAAATGCTCAGTTTTTATTCACCTTATGGCTGACGAGTTTTTGAGGTTGCTGACTACGAATTTACATTGGAGAATCGGAAATGCAAAATTGGAAATCCAATATGGCGGATCGAGATTCGAGACATTGCTTAATTTTGATGAAATTTGGTCCTGAAGGGTTTTTGAGGTCGCTGATTACGAATTTGAACTCGAAAATCAGAAATTCGGCCACATCCAATATGGCGGACGAAAAAAAATGCTCAGTTTTTATTCACCTTATGGCTGACGAGTTTTTGAGGTTGCTGACTACGAATATACATTGGAGAATCGGAAATGCAAAATTGGAAATCCAATATGGCGGATCGAGATTCGAGACATTGCTTAATTTTGATGAAATTTGGTCCTCAAGGGTTTTCGAGGTCGCTGATTACGAATTTGAACTTGAAAATCAGAAAATCGAAATTACAGATCCAATATGGCGGAAGAAAATTCAGAAAATCACCCAATTTCAATGGAGTTTGGGGCTCGCCTGTTTTTCGGATTGCTGATTACGAATCGGATAATCGGAAATGTAAAATAGAAAATCCAATATGGCGGATCAAGATTCAAGAAATTGCTTAATTTGGATGAGAAATCATGATTTTGGAAGCGATGAAAGCACTCTTTGTATGTTGCACTCGTTGGAGGACTCCACTTGTTCATCTTCAGCATCTTCATGTGCATTGCCAACTTTTTATTAGGACGTTTAATAAGTCCTCGCTGTTTTCCAGCAGATGGCCTTTCCAGAACTGCGTGCGTGTAGTTTGCGATGGAAAAATGTCCGCCATTTTGTTATTATTGCATACATAAAAAATCGTATGATATGCGCTATAGCCATTAACATATCGAATCGAGAATCGTTTGATTTTTTTGTTTCCGATGATCCATCTCCGAGATTTCATCAAAAGCGCAGACCTACAATTTTTTGAGGACATTTTTTTAACCACCATTTTCGTCTTTAAATACTGACTGAAATAAATAAATATTTTTTTCTATGTATTTCGAAAGTGTATTTATTAAGTGTAACAACTTGCATACCAGTATCTATAATATGAACGTATCAAAAAAAATCATGAGTATAGCCGTTTTTAGCATCTCAAAGTGACCCCTTAAGAGTTGATCTCACAACAGTTCCGCAACGTCGAAAAGTATGAGGAACGATTTTTCAAAACGAAGCAATAATTTTCACGAATAAACAACGCGAACTTATTCAATATGCCGATATTCGAGAAAATAGTCTACCTAGCGCCATCTATTGCCAGGGGGCCGTTCTATACTTGAGGCACAGAACTATTTTCATCTTATGGTAAATGAACGGCAATGCCGATCGGCCACTTTTCAGATCAAGTACACGGCCTACAGCGGCTGGATATCGTCGGGCCTCGTGTCCTGGAGCGTCGACAAGATCTCCGTTCTGGACAGTTTCGGCAAGAGTCTCTCGGTCTGCATGAGAGGCTTGATCCTCGAATCGGGACGCGGCGTGTCCCTGCCTTTGTATCCGGGCGAGTGCAACATTCCCGCGGACGTCGACGGGCCGTCGATTCTGGCCGAAAACGGCACGAGATCGGCAGCAATGAGGATGGGGACGACGGAGATGAAGAGCGAGGACGAGGCCAAGCCGGCCGGAGGTATAGGGCCCTTCACTCGCGAGCAGAATTATGAGAGAAGGGACGTTCACAAGAGCGAAAACGATCGGCCCGGCATATCGAGAGAAAAGGTATGTTACAACAAAAAAAAATCACCATTACTCTATTCAGCTTGATGATTTATAAAAACACAAAAGTATGGGGAAAAAAATCGATTTTTTGAAGGTGTCACACTTCCCCTTAAGGCGTTACCCCCACTTGTAGCGCAAAAAAAGGCCTTTTTCATGAATTTTTTTAAAGAAAACTACAAAACTTTTTTAATCGATCAATATACCATCTTAAAGAACACATCTTGAAGAACTTTCAGTAATTTTTTTATTGAAAAATATTACATTGTTAAGTGGCAAATGGCCGTCAATGAAATAATGTTTTTATATACACGGTTTGCGGTGACCAACATTGCGGCGAAGTGGATCATCTGAAAAAAAAAGTGCGGATGGATTTAGTCAAATATAAGTATAAACTAGTCTTCAATCGAAGGATTTTAAAAAATATTCATTTTTCACAAAATGGCGGACAGTCAAAGTTAATGGTTCGATTTTAACGAAAAAAAACGGCCGTTTTTTGGCTACAAAACGGCCATTTTTTTTCGAAAAAAAAAATCGAACGATTAAAGACTACATTTTTATGTATTAAATAAGCCTGCAAAATTTCAAGAAGATCGGTTCATTAGTGTTCGAGTAATCTTGGTCACCGACTTCAGAAATGCCATTTTGAGAAAAACGCGTTTAAAGTTTCAATTTCAGTTCTTCAATTCACGGATTCTTCTCTTTCGACGCTCATATCTCAGTCAATTTTGTTCGGATCGACTTGAAATTTTCAGGACATATTCTCCGATACTTATACTTCAAAAAAATGCAATAAAAAAATCGATTTTCTCGAAATCGCAAGTGGGGGTAACCCCTTAAGACCACCGCAGATAACAGTAGAAACCATTCCGTCGAAGAACGGTTCTGATTTTGCGAAGGGTCTCGGTCCGTACACCAAGGATCAAAATGTCGAGGCGCCGATGACCGAGTCACCGGTTGAGCTCGCGTTCGTGCCGAAGGACGGTGGGGCCGATGGGCCGATCAGCGACGCGAGCAAGTCTGCGGCCAGCAGCCCCTGGTCGTACGTCGACGTGGGCGAGGCCGGCTCGAATTCCCTGGAAAACACGGAAGTCGAGACTGGCCGCGGATTTTCCGGCTCGAATTTCGTGCCCGGTACTCCGGGGACTCCCCTCGGGCCGAATGCGACCACGACTGGTTTGCCGTATCCCGAGGTGCGCGAGCCCGTCCTCCAGCTCGCAAAAAAGGAGACCGGCCGTTCGATGAAACTCCCGGAAATAACCGAGCCGATTTTGCGCCCTCGGGCCACCCGCCAAAACCTGAAGATCGACGGTCGATCGGCACCGGAAATTCACGACGACGAAGATGCCGAATTGACCACCCTGCCGAATTCGACCCACCCCGCGGCACCCATCAGCGTCCAATTCCTGCCGGAAAGACTGGCCGTCATTTTGGCGCAGGCCGAACGATACGCCAGACAGACCCTGCTGCCACTCATATCTCAGTACACACCGAGCTTCATCGCCGGCGGATCGAGACGCGAGAGGGTCAAGTATTTCCCACCGTTGACCGATCGCGAGGATGAGACCAAGGCGAAGGACGCTGGCGGCCCGATCGGCCATACCGATCGGCAAAATGGTTTGTTTTGATGAAATCGAGGCCCAGCGGCGGCTCGGCCTACGAGACTCTGGCTTCGTATTCGATAAAAATAACACAAGCCCATATGAGTTTTTTTTTAAATTGTCTTGGCCGATCATTCTTTCGCTAGCTATTCCATGAAATAACACAAATCCGAGCAAACCCAAACCAATTGCCACACGGGCCTGCGGACATTTGTTTTACAGGTAGCAATCATTTTCCCCCTTAATCCAGATGCTACAAAGAAAATTCTATAGTGGTGTTAGCCCTTAAAATAAACCAAACCCAAACATTATTTTCAACGTGACATTACGGTCAACTTGTTCCCAAAATATGGAACGAATATTTTCCAAAGCGCCATCTTAGTCTAGGTAGCAAAAAAAGTTGCACTTGTTCGAAAGATATGTAGAATTAGCCGTTTGTACGATAAATGGAGCAACTTTAGATGAACCCAACAAATCGTTTGTCTCAGCGGAGATGTCTAATGGAAGCGCAGTGAGGAGCAACAACGAGGTCGGGCCCAGTGAGCCCCGGGTGGCCGATCGTCCGTCATCGGAGTCCTCGCCCGATGCGACCGGGACGCTCGGGGAGCAGACGATGAGGCTTGGAACGATCGCGACGAGCCAACGGGACTCCAGATCGTCGGCGAATCGGGGGCCCAAGATGGCCGACGCGATGACCTCGTCGACCGGAAGTGCGCGGAGCGATTGGATACCGATCAATCGGGACGAAAATCGGCCGATCCAATCGGCGCCATCGAGGACGAACTCGTCGAGCAGCAGGTCCTTGAAGAACGAGGATTACGAGGATAAGTGGATGAGCGAGGGCGCCATCTCGTGGCATCCGACGATCGAGGACACCGAGGCCGGCCCCGAGACCAAAATCGACGACTGGATTCCCATCCTCGAGGTGGCGCGTAAAAACGCAAACGATTCCACGCATTTCCAAGTCAACAGGACGACAGTCGTGACCTCTGGGTCACCTTGGCAAGCGATCCCGACGGGCCCTCGTACACCGAGGACGCCCAAGGTCAACGAGGACGCCACCGACAGCATCGCCAGCCAGCCAATGACGACCTCAAGGGCAAACGGCGAAAACGGCGAACGGAGGTTCATACCGCTCGTTGATTTTGCCGATCGCGACGTTTTGCTCGCGCCGACTGAAGTCGACGGTGACACAACCGCGCGACCGGAGCCCATCGAAGGTACGTGCCGATACTTGCCGATACGTGCCGATACGTGCCCATACGTGCCGATACGGGCCGATACATGCCGATACGTGCCCATACGTGCCTATACGTGCCCATACGTGCCAATACGTGCCGATACGTGCCTATACGTGCCGATACGTGCCGATACATGCCAACACGTGCCGATACGTGCCGATACGTGCCTACACGTGCCGATACGTACCGATACGTACCTACACGTGCCTATACGTGCCGATACGTGCCTATACGTGCCTATACGTGCCGATACGTGCCTATACGTGCCTATACGTGCCGATACGTGCCTATACGTGCCTATACGTGCCGATACGTGCCTATACGTGCCGATACGTACCGATACGTGCCTATACGTGCCGATACGTGCCTATACGTGCCGATACGTGCCGATACATGCCAACACGTGCCGATACGTGCCTATACGTGCCTATACGTGCCTATACGTGCCGATACGTGCTTGTACGTGCCTATACGTGCCGAAACGTTGCCGATACGACAGAATTCATTGACAGAGAATTCTATCGTTGGGGCTGAACAAATATTAATACCTTGAATGAATTCGTAAAATTCCGTGATATTGGCCGTTTTTCACTCGTGATATCGGGTATACAGGAAATGGCAAGTTTTGCACGTTCCGCTTGTCGGGCCCAACAAACTGGTTGATGTTCGCGATTTTTTTCCGATGTGGGTATCGGTATGACGAGGTTGGCATTTTACACACAAATGATACGTAGTCCAGTCAAGATTGAGTTTCATTTTCGGTGAAAAAAAATCATAAACAAGGCCAGGCAAGGCAAACAAGTCAGGCAAGGAAAAATGGCCGATTTTCGTGACTTTTATTTTTAACGGAAACACGCCTTCACCGTTTTTTAAGACTTTGGAGGTGTTTTATCGCGACTTTTGGCTCCTACATGGTATTTTTTGCGTCCCGTTGCAGTGGAAGGACGACGCGAAAGACCGGCCAGCGCGTCCCACATTCAAAAAATTCCCGGCCCCACGGAGGCGCCGCGCTCACCTTCGGCCAACAAGCGAGCCGTCGTTTTCCCATACGCCTACGAGAGAAAGAAGGATCCGAGAACGAGGTACATACCTTTGATACCCGAGGACGAGATGGGCGGCAGGGCGAGTCCCGCCCTCGTGGAAAGGGATCGCTGACCAAACTTCCGCCTAAGGAACGAACGAAGGCAACGCGAGTGAATTTATGAAAAATAATGGAACGAGAGAATTGACATTCGCGAATAGTGCGCGGGCGGTACGATGATGAGCATCGCGAGGCCCGGACCTACGGCCTTGCCGATCGAATCGGCAATACGTGAGGCGCCATTTTGAAACGTCATCTGGCCGAAAAAAAAACTTGACGATGTTGAAGGGTGAAAAAAAAACATTTTCCCACGGCCTCGTTCGAACAATGTGCCGAAAAATTCCCATCCAAACACGTCGGCGGTCGATGGAAAAAATACGGCAGACGCAAAGCTTTTGAGGAGGAGATTTAGCCGAGGAAAAAATCCTGATTTTCATTATTTTTTTTTCGTGGAAAAAATTATTCGCCATTTTTGAGACCTAGAATTTGTTTTATTACTACTTTTGGCTGCTACGTGGTATTTTTGTTTTTTATTGATATTCAAAAATGGCGTAGGTGTGGCATGGTCTTCTAAACGGGTTGCGACGGATGTTGTCGGACGGCGTGACACGTAGCGTCGGCCAGATTAATCTGAAAAAGGACCAACGAAGATTTTTCGTTCATTCACACGTTTACCCAGAATATGAACCACGAACAATTGATAAATGTTGAAAATCGATTAAATGGTGCGCCTTGAAACAAAAAGATTGAATTTTCCAAATAAAAACGCTACGGCCTGCAATAAAAAAAGATTCCTTTTTTATTTTCGAAAACATTTAGGTTCATACTTTATGCAATGAGGTTAGAAAGATTCATACCAAATTTCATCTGAATCGGTCGATTACTTTTTTAGATATACGTCACGGCAGTTTAGAAGACCATGCCATACCTCTGCCATTTTTAGAGATTAATAAAAGATACAATATAGCAGCCAAAAGTAGTATTAAAACATACCCCAAGTGTCAAAAATTGTGAGTGAAGCTTTTCTTAAAAAAAAATCGGTACAATTAGCTAAATTCTTCCTCGCCTAAAGGTGCCAGCCCTACAGGGAAAAAATCATCCCTTGAGTGGCGGCGATCCATTTAGGCAGCCGAAAAGAAGCGACTTTTCATGATTTTTTTTCAGATCGAGACTATTTATTCTACGTAATTAAAATTGCATGTACATACCATACGATTTTGTAACTGTCCAAAAAAAAAATTCTCTTTTTTTAATATTTAAAAATGGCGGCTGTACGACACTTGCTTCAGAGATGGTTACCGCCTGACAAGAGTTGTTCCACGCCGTACGACCTTGCGTCTGGTGCATCGATCCGAAACATCAGAGCCAAAAAAATTTCGATTTCTGCTACCCTCACGCTCTACGTGAACCTGAAAATTTCGAAGAAAAGTGAAGATATCCGAAAAAAACGCACATGTTTGAAAAAATATTTTTTTTTTCTTTTCTCGCGAAATTCTTGCTATGGTATTTGTTAACGGAACGTAGTTTTTTCGAATAATTTTCCAGGAACTTTAGGTTCCCATAGAGCGTGTTTCGGAATTTTTTAATAACGAAAATTTTTTTTTTTTAATTGCAATATGCCATAGTATGTACATAAAATTCGAATTATGTAGAACAAATAGTTTCAACGCAATTTTTTTTTTAATTCGCCTCCCAGAGCCTGGAAAGAATGTGAATATTGAAAATTTTCGTATGGATATCCAGTTGATAGAATAAAAATTCCGTTCGGTGATCTTTGCTCTACACATCTTCAAGTATCTTTACAATTTTTTCCACCAGATTTTGTTTGGGTTTGTTTGGGTTTGTTTAGGTTACAAAGATTTTGTAACAAAATGTCGGCGAGAGATCGCCAATTTTTTACACCTGGAACGAAAATGCAAAATAATCGGCGATCTGGATCGGATTTGACTTCGAGGTACGCAGGGAAATCGAAAAAAAGCCGATTTTTCATGCACCGGTACGAGTTTTCAACAAAAATTATCTTTGGCGAAAATAATCGTCGAAAAGAATTTTTTTTTCGAAAAAATGTTCAACTTATGAAAAGTTCCCGTAGGTACTTCGATGTGAAATGTTGTTGGGAGGTTGCAAAAAAAAAGTCGAGTCAATCGGTGAACAATTGACGATGAACTTGGTCGCCAAATTTTATGAACAAAATTCGTAAAGATATTGAAGATGTGTAGAATAAACGCCACTGATAGACAAGTAGTCTCCCACGATATGCGTTTCCGTTACATTCGCTCGGCCAAAAAAGGTTTCAGTCAAAATTGGAAGCCCTTAATTTTATTATTCGTGTATATAGGAATGTTTAGAACGTAACGTAACAACGTTGAAATTCGCTTATGTCTCGTTCGTTTACGTTAATGCTAGTAATTATTATTATTATTATTATTAATATTATTATCATCATCATCGTCGTCGAGACCCTCCACGTGCTTTTTCCATGTGTGCATTTTTCTCTCTGCAGTGTTTTTTTTTTCATCGAATTATTTATGTGCCGAGTAAGATTATTGTGACGTTTGATGCGTACGGCGCGATCGTTGCCGCATGTTTACGTTTTTTTTCGGTGTTTTTAAACATACAAGGTGATTGTATGCAATTGATTGCAATTATCAGAATTCCCTTTGTGAGCATATAGAGTGGGTCGTTGCGAGCAAAATGCTTTTTTGTAAAATGTCGTGCGACAAAAATTGGCCGAGATATTCCCGTTCAAAGTTCAAGTACACTGCGACCTCTACTATCGGCACAGCGGCGGGACCGGCTCCGCATCACAGTTGCAAAAATGACGCAGCATCCACCCAAGCCGACTGCGCAGCTGGGCCAGCCGAATGCAGTAGCCCTCGATGCTATCTCTTAATGCCTAGCATGCTTCGAGCCTTACGCTAGGGCCTGGCGCTTCCCCCACCATGCCCTACATCGATCGATATTCGGCACATAGTGGGGGGCTGTTGAATCTGCGAAGGTCCCGATCAAAGAGTGCAGTCAATGATGGCACGGTAGAAATTGATATGATGATTCAATAATTTTCGTTTATTCATTAATACTTGAGGAACAGGAAAAAATCGCGCGTGAGCAACTGCTCTGCCGTTGATTGCTCAGCGCCGAGCTCAGCACGCGATTATCTCGGCTAATTTTTGTCGCACGACATTAAAAAAAAAGCGTTCCGCTCGCAATGGGGCCCGCTATGTTCTCACCCAACGAACCTTAACAATTGTTAATCACCCTGTGTATATATATATACCGGGTGTCCCATTTTAATCGTACACCTGATTTATCTCGAAAAATATCGCTTCGATCAAGTATTGAGTATAATAAAACTCCTAGGATTCAAAGGGGGCGTTAAAAAATACTTTTAGGTCCAAAATTTGAAATGGCGACGTCAACATGCCCGACATGTTTTTAAAAAAATGGGATCGTGAGTCTTTCTCACCAAAACATATATCGGGTAAAATCTAACAACTTTTGTAGTTTTTTGATAACGTCCATAATTATTAGGTTGCAAGACCATTTCTGCTCGTCAACCCAAAAAAACCCAAATAAGGTTTAAGTCTCGGCGGTTCGGCACTTCGGCAAAAAAATGGTATTCTAACCTCAAAATTATAAATGTTATCAAAAAAATGTTCCTACAAAAGTTGTTAGTTTTGTCGTGATAAATGTTTTGGTGAATAAAATTCATGATCCTATTTTTTTAAAGAAAATTTCGGCCATCATAAAATCGCCACTTTGAATTTTGGACCAGTAAGTATATTTTTTAACGTCGTTCTTTGAACCTTCAAAGTTTTATTATACCCAATACTTGACCGGAGCAGTATTTTTCGAAATAAAACTCGTGTAAGATTAATTCGGGCCACCTTGTGTACATATATGTGTGTGTGTGTGTGTGTGTGTGTGTTTTTTCCTCGGGTGAACAACGACGAACCACATCACGGACGATAGTCAAATCCATATGAAAAAAAATAAACAATTTGTGTTTTTGTAGAACTTTGTTTTTATATTTTTGTGTATTTGTTTTTTTTTTATTATGTCTGTTTCGTTTTTCAATAAAACTGTATAACGTTGTTCTTTCTCTTATTTATTTCGTTTGAAATTAACTTACCGTTTCGCATAACTGAAATAATCGTTATGACATGTCTTTGCAATTTTCTTTTTTCGTGGCTTTTTCTGCGTTCTTTACAAGGAGCATCCCTCTGGTGACACCCTTCGATTTTGTTGAAATTTGGATATGTTATGAAGCACCGAAAAATAGGCGATACGTATTTTTTTTATTGGCGGAAAAACGGTTTTAAGGGGTGAAACCACCCCTCGAAAATAGGGGTGTTTTTCGTTTTTCCTCGATAAAGTTATCGTTCTCATATCCAATGTATAGTACACGAAAAAACAAACATTGTTGCAATTTGAAATTTTTTTATATCTCGTACCGTTAAAACGTTGTCGACGAAAAACGAAAAACATCCCCATTTTTGAGGGTGCGTTTCACCCCTCAAAACCGTTTTTAAGGGATTGAAAACGAGTCAAATTTTCAATTTCGGTCCGCCGTTCTGGCGCCCCCATTTTGAATTTCCAAATTTCGACTTCAAATTCGGATTCAGCGAGCCCGAAAATCCCCGAGTGAGGCCCCAATTTCAAATCAGAGCAAGTTAAATAGGGAAATACAGGTTGATGCACTATTGCGTCAATGTCACACAGGGCACGGAATTATTTGACGCACTATTGTCGATGCCAATGAAGGGGTTAAGGATGTTGAGTCCCTATGAAACATGTTAATGTTAATTGTTCAATAAATAGCTTCTTAATCGTCATGAAATTTTTACACGACCTCCTGAATACTTCATGTAAAAACATACCAAATTTTCAGAATTCTATCATCATTACTTCAACGTCCTTAAGGGTTGAAATAAAAAATGATTAGAAAATTCTGAAAATTTGGTATGTTTTTGTATGAAGTATTTAAGAGGTCGTGTTAAAATTTCACGACGATTAGGAAGCTCGTTATTAAAAAATTAACATTTTGTTAAGAACAATTTTTAAAAGAAATAAAAAAAAATTTATCAATAAACTTCGTTTTGTTTCCGTTGCTTTCAGTATATTGTAGATATTATAAAATTGAGGTAAAAAAAAAACTTATTGCAAAGTTACATCAGTTTCCATAAAACAACATTTAATTTGTGAATGTTAATTGTTCAATAACGAGCCTTCCTAATTGTCGTGAAATTTTTGCACGACCTCTGAAATACTTCAGACAAAAACATACCGAATTTTCAGAATTTTATCATCATTTGCGATTTGGGACTCAACATCCTTAAGGTATTTCTTTCACGAACCCGAATATTCAACAATTAATTGATTTGTGTCTATAACGAAGTGTTTTTCAAAATTCGAAAATTCCAAAAAAAAGTATCCGATCATACCAAAGTTCAATTATTATACTAAAAGTACAATTTTTCATTTTTTTACCCAGATTAGTCTAGTTGGCCGAACCACCTACACCGTTTGGCCAGGCAGCAACGGCAACACTTTGTTCAAATAACAATACATTTATTGTTTGTCAATATTTTTCGATAAAACAAAAACTGAAAATCGACAAGACTGTGTATTAATTGCGTGTTAAATCTCGACCTCGCAATCCCAATATTCTTGTCAGGAAAAAAAGATTGCACAACGACTGGTTTTTCTCCGCATCAAGCGACAATCGTATCTTTGACCATGAGTAGATCGCCAGTCGAGCAGGGGCTATGAATTTTGCAATTGCACGTAGGTATTTCTATGTACGTTCTATTGTTTAGTGAATTTGCATTTCTTTCTACCAACGTCTCAAAGCCAACCGTTCTGTTTGTAATCTTAGTTATTCTTTTGCAAATGCGCGATTTTGCTACTGTTTGCGCACGAATCGCGCTTGAAAGAAGCCAAATATGACGCAAGTCAGCTCAACTTTGTTAGAAAATGTTATCAGCCGCTTACGAACGTCGACGATATTTATTGTATTGTTTTTCCTTCAGAAATATGACTCGTGGCTTTACTGATGGAAGCATACATCGATTTACAAGCACATCCTACACTTCATATATGTAATTTATTGTTGGGCTTAGGATTCGTGTTCTCCAACAAGACCTGGACCTTTAAAAGGTCTTCTCACTTTAGACGCTAAAAAAAAGCCTATTTTCATGACTTTTTTTTAATAGGTTTATATTATAGATATTGATATAAAAGTTGTTACACTTAACAAATACACTTTCGGAATACGTTTTTAAAAATTATTTATTTAAGTCACTATTTGTAGACGAAGATGGTAGTTGAAAAAAGGTGCTAAAAAATTGTAGGTCTGCGCTGTTGATGAAATCTCGGAGATGGATCATCCAAAATAAAAAAATCAAACGGTTTTAGATTCAGTATGTTGATGGCTATAGCGCGTATCATATTTTCGATATATGGAAAAATAACAAAATGGCGGACATTTTTCGAAAAAACAAAACGAGACGTGCTTTTTTCACCATTTTTGGAAAAAAAGTAAATATAAAAATAAGATAAAGTCCTTGATATGCACTATAGCTATAATTGTAAAGAATATGTGGTTGAAATTTCATAAGGATCGATTCAGTAGTTTTGAAGATTTTATCAATAAGCCGTCGAAAAACGTTATTTCGAGATAAACGCGTTGACAGTTTATTTGGGTTACGTAAATACATGAACATTTTTTTGTTGCATGTATTTCGAAAGTGTATTTATTAAACGTAGCAACATTTATACGAATATCTATAATATAAATAAGTATAAACTAGTCTTTAATTGAAGGATTTTAAAAAATATTCATTTTTCACAAAATGGCGGACAGTCAAAGTTAATGGTTCGATTTTAACGAAAAAAATCGAACGATTAAAGACTACATTTTTATGTATTAAATAAGCGTGCAAAATTTCAAGAAGATCGGTTCATTAGTGTTCGAGTAATCTTGGTCACCGACTTCAGAAATGCCATTTTGAGAAAAACGCGTTTAAAGTTTCAATTTCAGTTCTTCAATTCACGGATTCTTCTCTTTCAACGCTCATATCTCAGTCAATTTTGTTCGGATCGACTTGAAATTTTCGAGACATATTCTCAGATACTTATACTTCAAAAAATTGCAATAAAAAAATCGATTTTTCCAAAATCGCAAGTGGACGTAACCCCTTAAATCGAATCTACACCGTTTCTATAAAATTTACAATTGAATAAACATTTTCAACATAGGGAGATGCCTAATTTTCATAATGTACAGGGAGACGAAATTGTCATACTGTGCTGAGTGATTTGACAGTTTTTTCACTCAGTACATTATAACAATTTTGACATCGCGGTCGTATTTTCTGTATTCTAAATGTCCCCGCTGATTGAAGATACTCCTAAAACCTATTATTTAATGTTTTCTCATGTTTCGATTCTATTACACTTTTCTTCGGGGTTAAACCACCCCCTCGAAGTTCCATTTCACTCGCGGTTTCAACAAATTTTCAACCCGTTTCGTTGAAACTGCCATAATTCCATCGGTAATATGAATTTTATGTTTGAGTATACAATCATTATGTGCATCACGGACATGCCCTGTGAAAGCTTATAGTTTAGAACCGTTTTTGAGTTGAAATAAATCCACAGACCGAAGTGCTGTGATGATATGATATATTGAACGAAAAACAGCAACTTCCGAAACGTAACCCACTGATTTACAATAGCAATGTATCACCGAAAAACAACAGGAATAAAGTAAGCGAAAGTGCGCGACTTTGAATATTTCTCTGTACCTCGAAATCTCGTCATTCCATATTTGTATTATAAGTTGAACATTTTTACGAATTTTTTTTACAGCCCAATCCAGATCGATTTTTCGTTTTGTACCGATTTTCGAAATATATTTCAAAAATATTCTCGCAACATTTCGAATCGACGCGTTTTTCTCAAAATGACTTTTTAAAATTCGATGACTACGATACCTCAAACATCGCTGCACCGATCGCCTTCAAATGTGACAAGCTTCTTTTACACACCAAAATGCAGTACTCAAACGACGGAATTTTGTTTTCCGATGCATAGTTTTTTGGTAATAAAGAAAAATCTCACGGAAACTTACCTTGAGACAAAAAAATAATCGCGAGCAATCCCTGCTAGCAAGCAAAAACGCAGCGTATTCATCGAGCAAACTCAGACGAATGGTGCGATCGCTTCGAGCGCTTGGTCGGCGAAACAGGTAGGCGGCCGTTCTAACCCTTTTTTTCTATTGTTCGGCGCGATTTTTCCGAAATAAATTACGATCGCTTCACGAAAAATGGCTTCGAGAGTTTCAGTAAAAATTGGGAGCCCTTAACTTTATTATTCTTGTATATACGAATCTTTACAATATGACATAACCATGCTGAAATCCTCTTACGTCTCGTTAATATTACTGTTGGTGATTATCATTATTATTATTATTATTATTACATTATAACTATTATTATTATTATCATTATCATCAACATTGTCGTCGTCGCCACCCCCTACATATTATTGTATGTATGGTTCTCTCTCTCTCTCTCTATCTCTTTTTCTATACTCTTTATTTTTCTGGTGTTGCCAATATTCTTTTCGTTATTGTATTATTTATATACCGGTTACGATGATTACGATGTTGGACGCCTGCGGCGCGATCATTACCGCATGTTTTGTTTTTTGTTAATTTTAAATATATAAATATATATAGATATATATATATATCCAATTTTGTCTCCGGCTTTTTTTCTGAACCGCATATTTCCATGTTCCAATATGCGGTTCAGAAAAAAAAGCCGGAGACAAAATTGGATGGGTTTGCTGGGAAGACAACTCCACTTATTCCAATGGAAGCGTCGAGTATATAATTTCTAGTGACCCACCCGATATACATACGTACATACATATATATATATATATATATATATATATATATATATATATATATATATATATACACACACCCAGCATGTCCTGTTTTGAATGGATAATTCTGCAACTGTCTATAGGTCAGATCATGTCCTACTATATACTGGAATTTCAGTTGTCCCACGGTTTTTGAGATTTTGGACTTTATGTTATTTTTTTAAAACAAATCACCTGCTTTTGATTTTTTGCACGCCATTTCTACAAATGATACGTATCGACAATATTATTATTATTATTATTATTATTATTATTATTATTATTATTATTATTATTATTATTATTATTATTATTATTATTATGGAAGTAGGGGGTATTCTCGCTGCAGTACACACTTAGGCCCATTTTGCTCCCCTTATTATGCCCTCACCCCTCCCTCCCCAAGCCAGCCGACTGCCTCTCATAAAAGCCATCAGTAAGGTCATAGGAAGGGTTGTGATTTCACCAGGCTCCACTCGGCGCGTTCCTAGGTATTTCAATCTGCACCCCACCAGGGCCGGGCAGTAGCAGATAACGTGCACGGGTGTTTCGTCACCCTCTCCGCAGTTCTTGCATAAGGTTTCGCTTTTTCCCAGTATGCGCATATGCTTCCTCAGGCCGCAGTGTCCTATCAGCATCTCCCGAATCGACAATCACTAAGCAACGTTTTTTAATAGTAATCGACACGATATGCGTAGTGCATTCTTTTTTACACCGCAGGCTATCAAAGTCAGATGTTCGAATTGGCTTGTGTGAAAATTCTGCATAAGATCGTGGTTTTTTTTCATAGTTTCCTTAACATTAAAGGTTAGAAAGAAGATTTTTCATGATAAAACAAATAACCAGAAATATTTTGTGAAAAATCGGTTAAAAAAAGTTATCTGTAGAAATGGCATGCAAAAAAGCAAAAGATGACTTTTATCCCGAAAAGCGTGGAACTTTTATTAAACTGAAAGTCCAGCACATAGTAGGACAGGATCTGGCCTATCGACAGTCGTAGGAAAATCCATTCATAACGGGACACTCTGCATATACAAGGTGTCACAAAGTAACGGGACGGCTGAATATTTCCGCAGGTAAGACAATTTCCCAAAATGTTAAGGTCGTTCTTGAAGTAATTTTTCTCAAGGAATTCAATCGTGACCTTCATTTTGACCTTGGCGCTGTCCTTCAAGGTTATTTCAAGGTCAACTTTTATTTTTAGAATGGGAACCACCTTTTTTGACATCGGCAATCGATAGAGCGGAAAATTTTAGGTACAGACATGTACTTAAGTCACCGGTCCGCTTTGACCTTGAAGGTCACTGCAGGGTTAATTAAACTTAAACACAGTATGGATACTTCGGACAAGAATAGAAGCTTCTTAAATTCTATCGTTAAGACCAAAGTTATCAATTTTAACAAGGCGCATCTAGTGGTGACCTCGATCGTGACCTTGACCATGACCTTCAAGGTGATTTCAAGGTCGACTTTTTTTTCGTGATAAAAACTCCCTTTTTGACATCCGCAATCGATAGAACGAGAAATTCGACGTACAGATATGTACTCAAGTCATCGGTCGAATTTGACCTTGAAGGTCACTGTAGGGTTAATTCAACTTAGACACAGTATGAACACCTCTGAGAATAGAAACTTTTTAAATTATTTCGTTACGACCAAAGTAATCAACTTTAACCAGGCGCATCTAGTGGTGACCTCCATCGTGACATTGACCCCGACCTTCAAGGTGATTTCAAGATCAACTTTTTTTTTTGTAATAAAAAAGTTGACCTTCAAGGTCAAAAGGGACCGGTGACTTAAGAACATATCTGTACGTAAAATTCCTCGCTCGATCGATTGCCGATGTCAAAAAAGGGGTTTCCATTTGAAATACAAAAGTTGATCTTGAAATAACCTTGAAAGACATCGCCAAGGTCGAAATGGAGGTCACCATTGAATTCCTTGGGAAAAGTAACTTCAAGAACGACCTTAACATTTTGGGAAATTGTCTTACCTGCGGAAATATTCAGCCGTCCCGTTACTTTTGTGACACCCTGTATATATATATATATATATATATATATATATATATATATATATATATATATATATGGACAGAAGTAAGAAAACGGTGGCAGGCTCACCTACTCACTCTTCCCGGGATTTTATGCTTCACACGTTTTCTCCTAGTTAAATTTATATATATACACACATACATACACATATATATATACACCCTCCGGTCCGAATCCCGCGGAAAAATCTATATGCAAAAAATAAAATGACTGGCTACAAAAATATTTGTCAATTCTCATATTTTACGTATAATTGGAAAATATGAGAAAACGCACTCTATGATACCCATACCCACTCATATATATATATATATATATATATATATATATATATATATATATATATATATATATATATATATATATATATATATATATATATATATATATATATATATATATATATATATATATACATATATATATATATATATATATATATATGTGTATATTTCGGAGTTTAAGCATTATAGGATAAAAAATGTAAAAATATCTTAGCACAGGGATTTTTCCCCGCGGGGTAACGACGACGCACCACAATCACGGACGATAGTCAAATGTATATGGAAGAAAAGATTTGTGTGTTCTGTAGAAATTTGTTTTCATATTCTGTAGAACTCTGTTCGTTTTTATTACCAACAATATGCCTATTTCGTATTTCAATTGAAATATATAACCTTTGTAATTGTTTTTAAAAATTAAAAAAAAAAAAACAAACGAGAAAAAGCTTCACCCTTCACGCACCAAAAATAATTCTCATCACTAGTTTCCCGTTTTCACTCGCTCTCTTTGACACACGGTCGCCCTATCGGTTTTTTCTTCTTTTTTTTTGTCAGTCGACGAACCCCCAGGATATGCAAACTCCTGATATGTTCGAACATGAGAACTCGTTGACGGTTTTCCCGCCGTTTCGATCTTTACCCCCCACCCCCCTTCCTCGACCGTCTCGGCGCCGCCGTTTGGCTCTTCAGGTACCCTAGTCTACATTACGAATAATATTCATTCTCGCGTTTCTTTCAATACGGTATCTTTTTTTTTCTCGTTGCTTCCGCGTCCTCCCGTGCGATGCAGATTAAAAAAATGAATCAGTCAATTGAACGAGAAACGACTTTTTTTCCATTGCGCAATTGCGAGTGGATGGAAACGAAAGCAACAAAGAAAAACGAATACAAGAAACACCGATAATCCTTAAGGGGGAGGTTTTTCAGAGGAGGAAAAAATTTACTGATTTTCGCGATTTTCTTTTTAATGGTAAGATTTCTTCACCATTTTTTAGACTTAGGCTATGTTTTATCACTACTTTTGGCTGCTACATGGTACTTCGTTTTGATTGATAATTAATAATGGCAGACGTATGGCAAGATGTACCGAATGACATTTTCAAAACTGGCGCGACGTACAGCCAAAATATAATCGTCGGTTTCTGATGAAATTTGGCATAAAGGTTTGCAACCTTACTGTTTAAAACATAACCCTAAATGTTTTTGAAAAAAGTATTTTCTTTTATTGTGAAATAAAGCCATTTTTATCGGAAAATTCAATCTTTTTGTTTCAAAGCGTACCGTTTCATGTTCTTTCAACATTTCGCACTTTTTCTTAGTTCATATTCTGCGCATGAGGGTTAAGGGGTCACATGGGTTTGAAAATTTCAAAAAAATCCATTTTTTTTTAATTTCATTACATAATAGGGCAATATGTTTGGAATATTCTCTCAAAGTTTTACGTCAATCGGAGTAGAAGTTTAGGAGAGTGAGAGAGAGAGCCCTTGGGAAGCCCTTCTATTTTCGAAAATTTTGAATATTTTAAAAATTTTGAATATTTTATTTTAGAAATTTGAAAATTTTTTATATTTAGAAAAATCCTTCGTTCAATCACTAGCTATACTTATCTACTGACGGAAAAAAAATGATTTTTTAATTTCAGATGAAGCTATCACGAGTTATCCTGACCACCGCGAGGTCACTTTTTTTAAGGGTCTCCGGAAATCAGGTCCCAACGGCTGAATTTCCCAAATTTCCCAAAATTTCCAAATTATGTGCTTAACATTTCGAATAAAATAATGTATACATTATATTTTTTTTGAGTAGAGAAAATATGCTTTTTTGGCTTCGTAACCCACGTAACCCTTCATCGAAAGAAAAATCTTCGTCCAACGTCGGTTCTTTGCGAGTAATAAAAAAAAACCACGTCACAGCCAAAAGTAGTAATAAAAGTCCCCGAGACTAAAAAATGGCGAAGAAATCTTTCCTATTAACGAAAAATTATGAAAATCGGCCATTTTGTCCTCGCCTGAAGGTATCTCCCCCCTTAAGCCGCTTACACTTAGGTACAATATTTTACAATAGACACACACGCAGTCTTATCGTGTTTCGAGGCTCGCGAGTCGACTCGACGCGATCCTCGATTCTCGGGCAAAATCATATTTACGTCAAGGCCTTAAGCCACAGTAACGGGTATAAAATCATGTGCGATTTCAACAATTTTTTTTCCGTATGAAAAAGTGATTCACTCACAAAATTAATTACACATCTATTTAGTATGAATATCAAGCTCTTAGAAATTCTTTTTTTTTTCGATGTACAAAATAGCCGTCTACTAATACTTTCTTTCGTTATCTTTTTTTACCTAGAACAAAAAACAAAAATTCTCGTCACTCTACACTAGAATACCTAGAGAAGTACGTGCGAAATAAACAAAAAAATATTGTTTCATTCAAAAGTTGTAGGTATTTGAACGTAAGGATGTTGAGTCCCTATGAAACGCGTTAATGTTAATTGTTCGATAAATAGCTTCTTAAGGGGTTACCCCCACTTGCGAGTTTAAAAAAATCGATTTTTTTTATTGCATTTTTTTGAAGTATAAGTATCTGAGAATATGTCCTGAAAATTTCAAGTCGATCCGAACAAAATTGACTGAGATATGAGCGTTGAAAGAGAAGAATCCGTGAATTGAAGAACTGAAATTGAAACTTTAAACGCGTTTTTCTCAAAATGGCATTTCTGAAGTCGGTGACCAAGATTACTCCAACACTAATGAACCGATCTTCTTGAAATTTTGCAGGCTTATTTAATACATAAAAATGTAGTCTTTAATCGTTCGATTTTTTTTTCGAAAAAAAATGGCCGTTTTATAGCCAAAAAACGGCCGTTTTTTTTCGTTAAAATCGAACCATTAACTTTGACTGTCCGCCATTTTGTGAAAAATGAATATTTTTTAAAATCCTTCGATGAAAGACTAGTTTATACTTATATTTGACTAAATCCATCCGCATTTTTTTTTCAGATGATCCACTTCGCCGCAAGCTTGGTCACCGCAAACCGTGTATATAAAAACATTATTTCGTTGACGGCCATTTGCCACTAAACAATGTAATATTTTTCAATAAAAAAATGACTGAAAGTTCTTCAAGATGTGTTCTTTAAGATGGTATATTGATCGCTTAAAAAAGTTTCGTAGTTTTCTTTTAAAAAATTCATGAAAAAGGCCTTTTTTTGCGCTACGAGTGGGGGTAACGCCTTAAGAGGTCGTGTTAAAATTTCACGACGATTAGGAAGCTCGTTATTAAAAAATTAACATTTTGTTAAGAACAATTTTTTAAAGAAATTAAAAAAAAATGTATCAATTAACTTCGTTTTGTTTCCGTTGCTTTCAGTATATTGTAGATATAACAAAATTGAGAGGTCAAAAAAAAACTTATTGTAAAGTTACATCACTTTCCATAAGACAACATTTAATTTGTGAATGTTAATTGTTCAATAACGAGCTTCCTAATTGTGGTGAATCTTTTACACGACCTCTGAAATACTTCATACAAAAACGTACCAAATTTTCAGAATTTTATTATCATTTGCGATTTGGGACTAAACATCCTTAAATTAATTTTCAGTGAAAAATTTCGTTACAACTGCTCATAAAATGAAAAGTTTTCGATTAATAAGAAATTCCGTACGTCCTTCTCTGCGAAATGCAATTAGGAACATAACTTTCAAATTTGAAGTAAATCGAGTGAAAATTGTTGAAGTTATTTGCCACGCCAATTGAAAAAAAAGCTGTTTCGAGAAGTTTCGAGTAGTCGGCCATTTTACATCGAAAAAAAAAATATATATATATGTTCTAACAGCTTGATATTCGTACCGAATAGATGCGTAATTAATTTTATGAGTGAATCGCTTTTTCATACGAAAAAAAACTTGTTGAATTCGCACGTGATTTTATACCCGTTACTGTGGCCTAAGGCCTTGATCAACGCGAGCTGCGTCGCGCTCAAGAGCGTAAGAGAAAAGACAGAGAAACAGAAAACGCGAAATAATGGTTGCGATTGGACTTTTCAAGTGCGAAGCTGCGAGATTTTTGTTGTTGTTGTAATTTTTGTTAAGCGGCGCTACCACGGCAATGGGTGGGAAAAAACGTTTGTTTGCATTTTTTCAAAGTATACATTTACAAGAATGGGTAAAAAAATGTTCAAGTTGAAATTTCGAAAATTGCCCAAGTCACAGACGATTCAGTGACAGTGACGTTTTTTGCTCGACCTGGCCAGAATCGTAGCTCTAGCTATAATTGTCCGATTGTCAATTTTGAAAAACCGAAATTTCCGTAATTGCCGTAGCTATCGTACGTAGTCGTTTTTTCCGTATTTTTGAAGTCCCAGAATGCAAGTAAAAGTTTCGACAAAATTACGCTTTTTTTTTCTATTATAACACCCGCGGTTTTGCGAAATTGTTGACACTCTTTTTATTTTACTGACCAACCATTGTCAAGTTATCGATCCGGCCGTTGGACCGCATTTTTTTTATAACGGAGGCCCGAATGACGGTGATTTTTTTATTTTATTTTTCGTAAAAATTTTGACTAAATTAGTTCAACGTATGCTTGATAACAGACCTTTTTTTACGAACCCCATATAAATGATCTAGCGGGCGAAGAAAAAATCGGTAAAAGAACGACCTCTATTGGGCTTGTCACAGTAGTGTCCTGCCTTCAATTTTTTCGTTATTTATTTTTCATTTTTTTCGTCTTCAAAATTGCTTTTGATACTTCGCACCTATTTTATGTTCTCTCTCTCTCTCTCTCTCTCTCTCTCTCTCTCTCTCTCTCTCTCTCTCTCTCTCTCTCTCTCTCTCTCTGTGCTTAAAGTACATAATGGAAAATACGGCAGCGTCAATCGTGCGAGCTCCAGGCACTGCTCGCGAGATTTTTCATCTTTCTCCTTTCTCTTTCACGCTATCTTAACTATTGTTTTCTTTAAATACTTTTCTTTCGATTGTACAAAATATTCGCACGTACAATTCCGTCGTATAATAGCTCTCGATAAATAATCCGGCTCGTTACATTCGATTCACTCATTCTGTCTTTGTTTTTTTTTTATTTAATTTTTTATTCTTACGACACGCACACTTCAGGACGTTGCGTATGTTTTTTTTCTGTGTTTTCGCTTTTTAATTCGATTTTCACTCCCTCCCTCTCACACACACACACACACGCACGCACGCACACGTTTAAGGGAGCTTTCCAGTGTGAAATTTTCAAAAAATCGATTTTTTTTTTTTTTGCTTTATCGAATAGTATACACTCTTCCGAATATTCCCTGAAATTTTCATGCCGAAATTCAGATTATTTCGGTTACTGTACAGCATTTCTTGGAAGAAGGCAACGGAGCGCTACAGCTACAGCGAAACTTTGAACGCGTTTTTCTCGAAACAGCATTTTTCAAAACGGTGTCCAACTTGGAGGGCAGAGTTTTAAAGCTATCGAGTTGAATTTTTTACACAATATTCTTAACGTCATTGTTTATCGTGCTATGGAAGCTTTTTTTTTTTTTGACATCTTCCTATTTTTTTGTAAAAAAAACTGCCAAAAAAAATGCTAAAATCGATACTTTTTGTTCAAACCGGCGCCATTTTTGCAAAAAAAAAAAAAAAGTCTCCATAGCACGAAAGCCAATTATATACCGATCAATAATCTTTTTGTGTTTTTTGTTTCAGATCAAAATTGTGACCCCCAACGTGGACACCACATCCAAGTGCATTTTCTGCAACAATTGTTTCATCATTTTTATAGATATTAATTAATAAATAAATCGATCTTTAAAAAATTGTTTTGTATTCTTCAATACCCAATTAATATACAAAAAAAAAACCAGACCGATTAGATTATTTTTTCTTTAAAAAAAAAAATCGCGAAAAACAGCGATTTTTCGGGCTGTCACACTGGAAAGCTTCCTTAATTCCATACTACGTACGACATAGAAAATATAAGGCCGCCACATTAATA
Source organism: Ophion costatus (assembly GCA_951751655.1). Taxonomy (NCBI): domain Eukaryota; kingdom Metazoa; phylum Arthropoda; class Insecta; order Hymenoptera; family Ichneumonidae; genus Ophion; species Ophion costatus. Next base: position 2,537,342 of record OX632359.1, read on the forward strand.
CACTGACTAGATCAGTTTTATATAGATGCTTTCAGACACTGGCAATACTCCCTCGTTTTAACACTTTTTTTTTCTTTTTTTTTCTATAACCTACAACGATAATGTTATTATTATTCCATAGCCACCTCTTACCCTTGTACTGTTCCCTTAATCAACAAAAATATCCAGGACACGATCTCGATCTCTGTCTCTCTCGCTCTCCGCGACACCAAAATATTTGTATTTACCCAGGCATCGATATACCGGTTGGCCCGTTGCGAGCCGTCCAAGCAAACGTCCCGAAAAACAACGGTCTCCATAAAAAAAAAGTTACGAGGAGACCTTGAACGATTCCGAGGTTCCACCAGTCAGGGTCATTTGAAGGTCATCTTCGTTTTCTCGACGAAAACCCAACGCCCTTCGCACCGGTGTGCTCGAAGTAAAAGGTCGAAAACAAAGAGTTTCAGCCGAAATTTGTATTCGACGCGTGAATGATTGGCTCGGCGTATTTCGGAGAGCAGATGTCCGATGCAGAAATCCCTCGAACGAAAGATACGCGCTTTTTCATGTCGAACAACATGCCGCGCGGCGAAACAGGCTTCCATTGTGGAAAAACGAAGTTGACCTTCGAATGACCTTGAAAGCTGGGGGTGGGAAATAGTTCAAGGTCGCCGTGTTCGGTGTCCCTCGAAACCCTGGGACTTTCGTTCGAGGCTTTTTCCCGTAGCTAGTGTATTTTTCGAGATATCCGACGGAATTCACTCGAACGGGCCACCCGGTAGATACTCGTACGCACAGGGCGCCTCGTTCGTCTCTCGAAACATCGCAACGATGTCGAAAAATCCCGAGACACGAGATTCATACGGAGTGCTAAATGGCAAGATAACGGTTTTTTTTTACTCAGCGGACGTTTTCAAGGTGATTCGAAGGTCAACCTTTTCCACACTGGAAATGAATAATGTTCACATTGGAATCTTGTCGTACGCGAGAAAAAACAGGGTACATTCGTTCGCGACGATTTTTGTCGTCGGCCATTCATTCCGGTGATTTTTAAAACTTTTTTTTTAGATCGGAAATGAAGATATTGAAGGTTATTTTTGTCACGATTTGATAAGGACAACGATGGGCATTTTTACTCGAAATTCTTGTCTCGTTATACGGAGAGACTTTTTTTTTGTGTTTGTTTACGATTCATCTACTCGCCGCACAATTTATGGTCGCAAGCGGGTCATTATTTTCGACATCTTCAGGCATAAAAAAAACGGGCCCCAATAAATGTTTCGGACGAAAGTCACTTCTTTCGTATCACCCAGAACAACCTATCGCCAACATAAATAAGTTTCCCTTCGATGACCTTGAAATCACCTTGAAAACGCGTTGAATCCGTGGAAGGTTGTTCGTTTCGATAAATCGAGACAAACGGGGCACCCTACACGCACGGGACTCGCGGAATCTCGTCGATATTCGTATGCACCGTGAACAAAAAGGGTAAAAAATAATTCGATTCTTTCGTCTACCGCCGTTCTCTTATCGAAATTTCTTCCCCCCCCCCTTAAGACTGCGAGTCGACTGCAGTGCGTAGGCCCTCGATTATGGTTTGTTTATTGTTGCTGTCTCGATTATACAATATTGTTCTAATACTATGTTCTCTCGCGGAAGCCAGATTGAACGGAAGCATTTGGTACGGGACCCCGGGGAGCGACGGACGATCGATCTTTTCAACGCGCCCTTTGACGATCGACTTCCGGTAACGCCGATGTTCTTTTTTACCGACCGAACAGTCGGTAAAAAAGCTCCCTCGGCTCTTGAAAAAAAAGAAGTCGGTAAGGGAGAAAAGTCCTCCGGAAAATACACGATGAACAAAATTTCCGAATTGCGAAAAATGATTTAAAAAAAAGAGGACAAGCGGAAACGAGTGAACGGAAGGGCAAGCTCGGCAAGAATAACGACCGATCGATCGTCACGGGAATCTCCGCCGTCCCCGATCACCGGGACTACGAACACGTGTTTTTCTCTCTCTCTCTCTCTCTCTCTCTCTCTCTCTCTCTCTCTCTCTCTCTCTCTCTCTCCTTGTATTGTAGATAAATTATCAAAAAAACATCACAGTCACGTTGCTACGTTTTGGCGAAACTTTCCAACGAATTCACCACGGCGATCGTGTTTTTTCTCTCTCACTCATTTTCTGTGTTGTACTGGCTTCCGCGAAAAGCACGAGCGTTGGCGGGCAATATCCATGCGTTTGATCGACACGTCGATTGTTCGGTAATTCGCTAAATTGGATTTGACCAAGCTGAGCGCCAATCGCCTTCTCTCTCTCTCTCTCTTCAAGGATGTTCAAAAGTTTCGCCGCGGCACGATGAAAAACTGGATTTTCTCCACACCCGATCTTTCTTCAATATTTTCCCTTCAAACTTCAAAATTCAGTAAATCAGCCTGGTAAGATTCGCCGTATTATCCATACACGCAAGGGGCGATTTTACGAAATTCATTGCGTCAAAGCTCCAAACGTGTCGAGCGTGTGAGCGGGAAAAAAAAATCAGTAGCCGTCATCCGGCCGATGAAACGGCCGTCTCTCCTCGATCTTTCTCTCTCATTATCGGGACGACCGAGCGGCGAAGCAACGACGGCCGTCGTCGAGGAAAATGGACGACTTTGCTCATCGAAAATCACGGTTCTTTCGCATCACAGCCGCGCATTTTTCGAAGCGAAAGAGAGGAACGCGAAGTTTCCTCCGCACGGGGAGGAAGAAAAAAAAAACCCCCCCGATTGCAGTTCTCTTCGTTACCGACCGTCGGTAAATAGCTAGTTTCGCCGCATCCCGCGCACGAAGACGATGGAAGCGTCACGATCGCTCGAAGACGTATCTCGGAGATGAGACAAAACAATTGATACGAAGAGGCTGTGTGTGTGAGCCTGCGCAAAGTAACGCTTGTGTAACATTTACAAAATATATATTTAATATTTTCTAATTATTTTCTGTAAACACATATATATATATATGTTTACAGAAAATAATTACGATTTTCACGCTAAAACGCAAATTTCTCGTCGGATCTGCCCGAGCTCGACGAAGTCCGCGAACTGCCTCTCTCCGGCTCGTCGATTGCCAACGTAGGAAGAAAAAATCGCCAGTTAATTTTGCAACAACGAACCTCCGTCTCGGGTCCAAGGGGTAGCGCTCGAAAATTGTTTTTTCCCCTCGTTCGAGCCGAACGAAAAGTTGATATTCGTCGAATAATTGAAAATTCGTCTTCGCGGACACGAGAAAAGAAAAAAACGTCTTTTTCGCATCTCGACGGCGTTATTGCGGAAATTACAGCTACTTAAAACTACATTCGCGTCGACGACGAAGAACGAAGCTTTTCCACAAGGGAAGCCTCGTTCGTCTTCGTTTGGATTTATACCGCTTCGTTCGTCGGAGATAAAACGTTCGTTCGGCGAGGGAGATTTTAAAAAACTCGAAAGCTCGGTACAGCGAATTTTCCGTGTGAATAAAATGGACGAATAATGACCCGCGACCGTTCAGACTCGAGTCGAAGGGCTCGAATCGAGCGTGACTGTTTTTTTTTTGCGTTCTATCACCACCGCGTTCGCCGTGACACTTTCCAACGACAGTCCGGTCCTGCGTCATTTCCGAGCGATTCGTTTTGGTTCGCCCGACGGATTCCGACGGGAACCGCCCGCGCGGTTGAGTCCGTCAAAGGCGCTGAATCGAGGAATCGAGATCGGGTCATTTCTTGTCGAAGAGCGGCAGCTTGCTGCGCACCGCGCCTTCGCAAACGACCAAACGCTGGGCCGCGGAGATGCTGCACAGTGGCACGGTGCCTTCGAGGCTCGCTCGCAGCAGCGCCATACGGCTGCTCGGTCCTGGATCGAATCCGTGATCGCCCAATCGCAGACTGGCCCCGCTCGACTGTTTCCTCTCGAAGTACTCGACGATCTTCGAGATGGTCTTGCTGGACGAGCCGATGCCGGTAAAACGATCGTCCCAGCACGACGAATCGCCACCACCGAGGCTGGCTATGTCTTCGGACGAGTCCGTGTAGATGGAGCTGGTGCGATGATCGTCCAACAGGAAGAGACTGCTCGCCGCCGAGCTGCTTAGGGTCGAGGCGTGACGGCGATTCGGCGGCTCGGGGCTCAGATCCTCGCCGACGCAACTCCAGAAACCGGACTCGCAACTGCCGCGTCTACGGGGCTCCCAACCCTCGCGGAAGAGCGGATGGGCGAAGAGGCTCGTCGCTCCGACCTTCGTGGCAACCTGAGGCAATAGCGTTCACGATTTTACGTCGCGTTGGATCAATCGTGGCAATTGACAAGTCCGATTGGGCGATAATAGTGATCGCTTATAATTTTCATAGTTGATAAACGGTAGTAGTTAATAATGGGAATAGTTGATGATAGTGACAGTGGATAATAGGGATAGTTGATAATGGCATATGGTTAATAATGGCGATAGTCGATAATAGTGATAGTCGATAATAGTCATAGTTAGTAATAGCAATAGTTGATGACAGTAACGGTAGATAATAGTATTAGTTGACAATGGCGATGGGTAATAATGGAAATAGTCGATAATAGTGATAGTCGATAATAGTCGTAGTCAATAATAGTACTAGTTGATGATAGTAACGGTGGATGATAGTATCAGTTGACGATGGTAGAAGCTAAGAATCGTAATAGCCGATAAACGTAATAGTTGATAATAGTCATGGTTAATGACAGTAGTAGTTAATAATGGCAATAGTTGATGATAGTGACAGTAGATAATAGCGATAGTTGATAATGGCATATGGTTAATAATGGCGATAGTCGATAATAGTGATAGTCGATATTGGATCCGCCATTTTGAATTCTGAAAAACTAATGCCGGATTCGTGATCAGCGACCCCGAAAACCCCTGAGTACAAAGTTTTAGAAGAATTGATAAGTATTTGGAATTTCACGTCCGCCATTTTGAATTTTGAAAAACTAATGCCGGATTCGTGATCAGCGACCCCGAAAACCCCCGAGTACAAAGTTTTAGAAGAATTAATGAGTATTTGGAATTTCGCGTCCGCCATATTGGATCCGCCATTTTGAATTTTGAAAATCTAATGCCGGATTCGTGATCAGCGACCCCGAAAACCCCCGAGTACAAAGTTTTAGAAGAACTAATGAGTATTTGGATTTTCACGTCCGCCATATTGGATCCGCCATCTTGATTTTGAAAAACTAATGCCGGATTCGTGATCAGCGACCCCGAAAACCCCTGAGTAAAAAGTTTTAGCAGAATTGATAAGTATTTGGAATTTCAAGGTCCGCCATTTTGAATTTTGAAAAAGTAATGCCGGATTCGTGTTCAGCGACCCCGAAAACCCCTGAGTACAAAGTTTTAGAAGAATTAATGAGTATTTGGAATTTCATGTCCGCCATATTGGATCCGCCATTTTGAATTTTGAAAATCTAATGCCGAATTCGTGATCAGCGACCCCGAAAACCCCCGAGTACAAAGTTTTAGAAGAATTAATGAGTATTTGGAATTTCGCGTCCGCCATATTGGATCCGCCATTTTAAATTTTGAAAATCTAATGCCGGATTCGTGATCAGCGACCCCGAAAACCCCTGAGTACAAAGTTCTAGAAGAATTAATGAGTATTTGGATTTTCACGTCCGCCATATTGGATCCGCCATTTTTAATTTTGAAAACCTAATGCCGGATTCGTGATCAGCGACCCCGAAAACCCCTGAGTACAAAGTTTTAGAAGAATTGATGATTATTTGGAATTTCACGTCCGCCATTTTGAATTTTGAAAAACTAATGCCGGATTCGTGTTCAGCGACCCCGAAAACCCCTGAGTACAAAGTTTTAGAAGAATTAATGAGTATTTGGAATTTCATGTCCGCCATATTGGATCCGCCATTTTGAATTTTGAAAATCTAATACCGGATTCGTGATCAGCGACCCCGAAAACCCCCGAGTACAAAGTTTTAGAAGAATTAATGAGTATTTGGAATTTCGCGTCCGCCATATTGGATCCGCCATTTTGAATTTTGAAAATATAATGCCGGATTCGTGATCAGTGACCCCGAAAACCCCTGAGTACAAAGTTCTAGAAGAATTAATGAGTATTTGGATTTTCACGTCCGCCATATTGGATCCGCCATTTTGAATTTTGAAAAACTTATGCCGGATTCGTGATCAGCGACCCCGAAAACCCCTGAGTACAAAGTTTTAGAAGAATTGATAAGTATTTGGAATTTCATGTCCGCCATATTGGATCCGCCATTTTGAATTTTGAAAATCTAATGGCGGATTCGTAATCAGCGACCCTGAAAACCCCCGAGTACCAAGTTTCATCAAAATCGGTGCAGTTGAAAAATGCATGACTGAACGCGTTTTTCTCGAAACTATGTTTTTAGACACAGGCGTGAGCGTAGCGCCTCGAATTTTCAATCCATCGACTTGAAATTTTAGCTGTAGCTTCTTGACGACATTTTCCAGTCCAGTACGTAGGATTTTTTCGATAAATTGAAATTACAAAATTTTATGCTCGATATTCGACCGATTATTTACGATTTTTTTCTTCATATTAACGCCATTTTTTTCAAAATCAATATTTAAAAAAAACCCTACATACTGGACTAGTTTTTTATATCTACTTTCAAAATATTTTTCGTTTTTTGTTCCGGCTTGCAAATGATGACCTGGGCGACTACGCCCTTAGAGGACTACGAAAAAAAAAGAGTTTTCTGTCATCGAATACCGAGCCGCCATTTTGTATTCAGAATAATTTTTAAAAAAATTGAATTTACTTTGTACCAACATGTACAAAAATCCGGATTTAAAAATATTGCTTTGTTTTTCTCAAATAAATTGTCTAAAATGACCGTTGATTGTGCCCTCACAAAGGTACATTCCCCCTTAAACTACACGCACGCAGTTCTGGCAACGCCATCTGTTGGAAACCAGCGAGAACTTAGTCAACGTCCTAACATTTTATTGCGGCAGTGTGGATTTTTTACTTTCCCGTGAAGTACTAGGCGGCTCACCTTCTTCTCCCATTTCTTGCGAGCCGTTGGACTGCTCGGCTCCGAATTGGGCTTCTTCCTGTCGAGGATCTTGGCGATGCTGTCGTTCGGTGCTGGCTTGAACTTGGCGCTGTTGGCATCGGCAGTCGCGGCCGCGACCCTGACGTCCTCAAGCGCGGGCAATTCCAGGCAACTGGAGAACAAATCGCCGAGTATCTTCTTGACGCCGCCAAGGGCGTGAAACGGATTGGCCGTCATTGGCCGATAATGTGGATCCCGACGACTCGCGAGTTCGGCGACCCTCCTGGCCGAATGACATCTCGCCTTGTCCGAGGGCGAGGCACCGTCGCCACCTCTCGCGTCTGCCGAATGGCTCCTCAATCGGGCCGTTCGTCTTCTCGCGGCCCGGCTCATACGGCTGCCGATCTCGTCCATACTCGTCATCAGCTCGGGCTCGGCCGTTTGCCCCTTGCAAGCGTTCGTCGCTTCGTCTTCCGTCGTTGCGACGAGGTTCTCCAGAGTCGACACGATCTCCGGAAACGTCGGCCGTGACTTTGGCTCGTACTGCAATCGGGCGAAGAAAAAAAAAACACTTCGATACCGACGGCACCACAAGCGAAGTAGAGCCGAATGAACCGTCTCGTTTCTCCATTTCCCATAGGGGCCGAAAACGCTCGGCCCGTACTTATCGCTAACTAACCCGTTTGGTTTTTACATTTCGGATGGGCCGTTAAAGCAGAAGTGTCCACTGTTAATGGTCGCAAAAAAAATTTTCGTCATCCGCCGGCGGCCATGTTTTTGTAGTTTTTTTGTATTTTTTGGCGATTTTTCTTCAAAGACTCTTAATATATGAGTTGAGTTAAAAAAGTTACGGTTCTTTTTCACCAACCGTTTTCGAGAATAAAAAATCGGCATTCGGCGGTTTTGTTCGGGCCTCTAGGTAAATGTAGAACGTTGACGGTCTGACCGATGCATGAGTTGCAACTCCCGGTGGAGTCTTTAGGAACGCCCAAAACTTACCGTGCAACAGTTGAAGGCCAGCTGCAAGAAGGCCGGGGGTGGATCGGCGGCGGCGCATATCTCGGCAACGGCGAGATAGTCGAGGCCAAAATTGTCGGAGCGGGGGAGAACGTCAGGATCGGCTGGTACGCGACCTATGAGCTCGCAAATGACGATACCGAAGGAGAACACGTCCGAGCGATGATCGTACCATTGACCCTTGAGGCACTCCGGTGACATCCAGTACGGGCTTCCCACGGTGCTCAAACGATAACCCGAGCTTGGATCGGGTATCTTGGCGGCGAGGCCGAAATCCCCGACCACCGCGGTAAGCTCGTCGCTCGTCTCGTCTCGCTTTATCAATACGTTCTTCGAGGTGAGATCGCGATGGAATATTCCCCGACTGTGAAGGTAGGCCATACCGCGGGCAACGTCCCTTGCCAGTTTCATCCTCACGAGATGACTGAGTGGCGTGTGCCTCGACATTATCAGCTGCTCCAAACTCCCATCGTTTATGTATTCCGTGAGCGCGTGAAGCTGACCCTCGTGCACGCAAACCCCCATGAACCTGTTGGCCAAAAATTAACGAGGCGTTGTTGTGTGTTAGTTTTATCATTCGCGATTTTGCCTCGTGAAGAGAGAAGGCGTATGAAGGGTATTTGAAAAATCGACGCCAGGACTTCACGGTGTTGGATAGATCGCGAAAAACCAAACACAAAAGTCCTCTTCCATTTTTCTCTCCGATGCGTCGTTGCGGAGATATCAAACGATATCAGTGATAGCCAACCAGATGCGCTGGGCGGGTCCGCGACGCTTGCGCCTATCCCGAGCGATTGGGAGGGGGTGAAGCGCGCCCCCACCCGGCGCGTTACGCTTCGCTGGCGCACCGGATTGGTTACCACTGATCGGCTTGATATCTCGAGAACGGTGCATCGGAGAGAAAAATTGTTGAAGACTTTTCTCTTCGGAATTTCACGTTCTATCTATCCCTCAAAGTTCTCACGCGACTTTTTTCGCATTTGGCCCTCTCCGGAGTGCGAGCAGGTGCGAACCTCGGAAGGCAAATATACGAATACAATCTTCTGTCGACTCTGACATATATCCCCGGAATTATCCCGTTTTTTAAGTAACCAGCGCAGTCGGAACTGGAGGCGAGTAGCCAGTCAATCGAGGCAAAAAAATGGTAATGGCGAAGAGAAGTAATCGAAACAACATAATAAGCGTTCTTATCTCGTTTGCGTCCATTAACGTACATTTTGAAGGCTCCAAAGAAAAATATTTATTTGAAACCCCATGTTTTACTTAGAATCTTCTATTCCACATAAGACACGTGAATCAATACGCGACCGCGGCAAAATAACTAACCGTACGTAATTGTTTTTATCACGAACGAGGCAATCAACGCGCTCGGTGTCAATTAATTTTTTTTCACCATTGGTCTCGGTTTCTTCGTAGTGATTGCGGGAATTTTTCGATGTTGCATTTATACCGGAGACCGAAGCAATTCGGTTATTGGAGGCGATATGCTGAGTCAGCTGAGGTAAGTAACGACGAACGCTTCGGAGAATCGCAGAAGCGTTTAGAAGCCCCGCCTAAATAAGACCGTAATTCGATGTAACATTTTCCCCGACGTCCGACACAGATACACCTATATATATATATACATATATGCGCACGTTATTTCCAGGTACTGGGAATCGCCGCCTGATTTATCGCGGTAGGCGAGGCCTAACCATCTAATTCGATTCAGCAGGGGCTGCTCGATTCCCCCCCCCCCCACAAGGTTTACAAATGTCATTGCAAAAAAAATTATGAATCTCTAATGCCACCTATAATTTTTGTTCTTTTCGAGCAAGGACGTTCGTTATTCCTCGTACGCTCTAAAAATAGCCAAAAAGACAGGACATTTTTTATTGGTACCGCGCCGATTTTTTTAGAAATCCAACCTCAAAAATGTAAAAAAAATTGTATCGGCATAATTAAACATTGTTTTTTTTCGCTTATTTTATTCGCTTTCGATGCATGGAACATCTGACCGTCATTAAAATGTCGACTGTAACGAGGAAATTGTGTGTTAACGATCTAGTGTATCTTGATCTGATTATTTCTCTATGATGCCTACAGGGTTAATTCACCTCGTATGGACGTTTTAAATACTTCAAGAACATAGTATATACATATATATATATATATATATATATATATATCCACTACCCGAAGTACCGCTTATTTGTAATGCACGCTGGATCAACGGCGGCTCGATAATCTACTTCCGTATAAAGCCTCGTGACCTTGAGGCCGAGTATGGTCAAGAATCGAAGGTCTCTGACCCACTTGCGGGTCGCCACATACATTCACAAAAGAACAGCCGTGGTCGGATAGTAAGACCCCCCTGCCCCCCCGCCCCGCTCCGTCCGATTCTTCGTTTTTCTTTTTCTTCGTCATTCTGTGTACTCAACTCAAACGCAAAACCGCGAAGTCTTGCGGTTTAAGGATGTTGAGTCCCTATGAAACATGTTAATGTTAATTGTTCAATAAATAGCTTCTTAATCGTCATGAAATTTTTACACGACCTCCTGAATACTTCATGCAAAAACATACCAAATTTTCAGAATTCTATCATCATTACTTCAACCTCCTTAAGGGTTGAAATAAAAAATAATAAGAAAATTCTGAAAATTTGGTATGTTTTTGTATGAAGTATTTAAGAGGTCGTGTTAAAATTTCACGACGATTAGGAAGCTCGTTATTAAAAAATTAACATTTTGTTAAGAACAATTATTAAAAGAAATAAAAAAAAATGTATCAATAAACTTCGTTTTGTTTCCGTTGCTTTCAGTATATTGTAGATATTATGAAATTGAGAGGTCAAAAAAAAACTTATTGCAAAGTTACATCAGTTTCCATAAAACAACATTTTATTTGTGAATGTTAATTGTTCAATAACGAGCTTCCTAATTGTCGTGAAATTTTTACACGACCTCTGAAATACTTCATACAAAAACATACCAAATTTTCACAATTTCATCATCATTTGCGATTTGGGACTCAACATCCTTAGGCAGAGGGCGCAATGAGTAAAGATAATAGCCGACAATTTCGGCTGATTTGTAAATTTTTTGGAAAAAAAGAGTGAGAAGACCCTTTGATGAAATTAGTCCGCCATTATGCCCAAAATATTATTGAAAATTTCGTCAAAAGATCGAACGTTTGCAAACAGAAACGACGCGGCCATTCATCGGATATTGTTTTTCACTCGTAACCTCCATGTTTGTACCATACATTAAAACAAAAATATTCCTACTTTTTAAATAAATAATACGTTTTGTCGATGAATAAAAATGTCAGGTCATTTTGGGACATCCTATATCCCCCCACGGTATATGAGATCGAGTATATCGTTCGACAAGATGTAGGACACTAATAATCACCCCGCGCTATCGAGAGACTTGCGAACGAACGATTATCCGGGCGTTTAGCGAATGTGGAGAAAAAAAAATAAGCTCAAATAAACACAGCAGCAATAAATCGAAAAGAAAAGGATCCGCGCGTGCGCGCTTTGTTCGCTTATCGCCGATGGAATTTACGGGGTTTGCGCATGACGACGAAGAATAATATCGAAACGATCGTAAATCTTGATAGCACCCGTGGATCGTGACAAAAAGGCTTGGCAAAGGGGGAGAAAACGACTTTCGATTGATTGGATCGGCGATTGTGTGGATAAAGTGCTGATAATATCGCATTTTTTTTTGTCGGACTTCTATGAGTCTAACTATGTGGAGGGCATACTATGCACGTATGATATATAGGCGTTAGTGTGCGGGTGGATTTGTATCGATTATCGATGATCTGAAATATCGCAAATATATCGGAAAAAAAATCTTTTTTTCCCGGTACTCAACGGAAAATGTTACTACGTTATGAAAAAGTAATTCATACAAAATTTGATCGGTCCAAACATTTTTTTAGGTAGTGTTCAAGTGGCATTTAACTTTTTACTTTGATTTTTCGTCAATGTTTTTTTATTCATTTGTTTTCTTAATCCAGAACAACACATTGCTCCAAAAAAATACGCATACTTGTTAGACGTTCAGTGATGTAAATACCGTGTTCTTGTTCATCAAACGGTTGATATAATTTTCACAACCGAATTACATATATTGATTCTTAATCTGCAAATACAAATTGTTTATGGTAAAAAAAAATATATAAACAAAAATTGTATATTGTTACAGAAAAAGTTAAACCAAGGCTTACATTGGATCACGTATTAACGTTTTCTGCATCGAGATTAAAAAAAATGCATACTCCGATAATCATGAAAAAGGCGTTTGAGCACTAACTAAAAAATTGTTTAGAACCCTCAAATTTTGCAGAACTTTCTTTTTCTTAACATACTTTCATTTTCCGTTCAGAAAAAATCGATTTTTTTTAAACTACTCTAATATATATATATATATATATATTAGAGTAGTTTTAAAAAAATCGATTTTCGATCTTTCGATCTTTCGATCTTCGAAGACGAAAAGTACGTCTTCCCAACTGGCCATCCCAATCACCAGACTTAAGGGTCTTCTCACTTTAGATGCTAAAAAAAAGCTATGTTCATGAATTTTTATGATAGGTTTATGTTGTAGGTATTGATATAAAAGTTCCTACACTTAATAAATATTCTTTTGAAAGACATTAGGAAAAAAAATTTCATTCATTTAAGTCACTATCTATAGACAAAAATCGTACATAAAAAAATGTAAAAAAATTGTAGGTCTGCGTTGTTGATGGAATTTCGGAGATGGATCATCCGGAACAAAAAAAATCAAACGGTTTTAGATTGAATATGTTAATGGCTATAGCGCATATCATACGAATTTTTATATATGCAAAAATGACAAAATGGCGGGCATTTTTTGAACAAACAAAATGGCGAGCATTTTTCGAAAAAACAAAATGGCGGGCATTTTTCGAAAAAACAAAATGGCGGGCATTTTTCGAAAAAACAAAATGGCGGGCATTTTCCAAAAAAAAAAACGTGTTTTTTCACCGTTTTTGGCAAAAAAAGTAAATATAACATTTTTCTTTAATCCTTAATATCCTTGAATATGTGGGTAAATTTCATAAGGATTGGTTCAATTGTTTCGAAGATTTTGTCAACGAGCCGTCGAAAAACGTTGTTTCGAGAAAAAAGCGTTTAAAGTTTGTTTGGGTTAAATAAATACAGACATTTTAAAAATGTATTTCGGAAATGTATTTATTAAGTATACTAACTTTTACATCCCCACATATTTTTTTTACATTTTTTTAAGATATTTTTAGACCCCTTAACACCGTCCATGCGTCGTCGATGTGCCGGGGTTATCGCTACAAAGTACCGAGTCACGAAAATAACGGCGAGTCTCGTTTTGTTATTATCAACATTTTTTGTTTTGTTTCCCACGCGCAATAGTACGTGGCCCAATACTTTTGCACGTTCGTGAAATAAAAAGTGATTGACAATCAAATGTCCAATATCAATATCTATTTTTGCACGTCGAGGCACCAGGCCCCAAGCTGTGGTCCAAATTCCCACCGATTCCACAATCCTGTTATGCACCGTGATTAAGGAGCCCGTTCGAAAGTTGGACGGTACCTTGGGCATTTTCCACCAGGACCATTTTTTTTCTTCTCCTTATCGATATAAAGTAGCGTGTTTTTATTTTTTATTTCTGACATTTAATTCCCTCCGTTCGAGCGAGTCCGAACGGAACGGTAGAGGGTGGGAGGAGAAACGACGGGAATTGAGAAAATGACAGGCCTGCGCGCCCGGAGAAACGACGATGACAGGAGTATCTCTTTAGAATGGAGTCAGCGAAGAAGCGCAGCATCAGTGCGATAGAAACACATATAAACACGGGAGCATCCAGGATCAAAATTGACGGACGTATTAAACGTATCCGGAGAAAACGATGAGCCCGCAGCTCGCGAAACTAGGACAAGACGAGCGATATGCGCGCACACTTTTGTTCTCGACGTGTGTGCGTTCGCACGTGCATGCATTGAGTCGTCCACAAGTGGTGAAAAGCGAAAGAGAAAATGAGCGGAGTGAGATAAAATGAGTACGGACTTCGTGAAAATACGGGGCGAAAAGGAGAAAAAGAAGAAAAAGTCGCGTATGCGATATGCAGGTATCGTATTACTCGAATATACCGGGTGTGCGAAAAATTGCAGCCGGCTTCCTTACGAAATTGATAGATCGTCAAATTCTGAGAAGAAAAGTCCTCGTGCGTTTCTCTCTCGGACGTATAGTTCCCGAGATATCGATGCTTCAAGGACAACCAATCCGATGAGCCGCTCGCCGAGGAGGGGGGAGCCGCGCTCTCCCATTGGGCACCCGCCGCTCCCCACTACCTACGCTCCGCCCTGTCGCAGCTCCGGATTCGTCGTCAGGAGTTTTTCATTGCGTTCGACGACCGCACACCGGAGTGCGACCGCGGAGGAACTTTTTCAAATTGTGCGATTTATTTATCTTGTTGAAATCTGCTGTTACTTTTTGGACACCGTCTATGTGTATTCGCCGCTCTTTCTAGGGTTTCTCTCTACGAACAACAGGATTTATGTCTTCCGCGTGTGTCCCGAAACATGATGCGAGAAGTGTAATAGTCTCAACGGAAAGAGCACGATATTTTCGAAATCGTCCGACTTCTTAACCTCTTTAAGGGGGGAGATACCTTCAGGCGAGGAAAAAATGAGCTTATTTTCATGATTTTTTTTTTAAAGAAAAGATTTCTTCACCATTTTTTAGACTTGGGCTATATTTCATTTCTACTTTTGGCTGATGGATGTGTATTTTTTTTATTCTTTAAAAATGGCGGTAGCACGGCACGTTCTTTTAATCTACGTTTTCGAAACTGGCGAGACGTACAGCTAAAAAACTAATTGACCGATTCTGATGAAATTTGGTATTAAACATTCTAACCTTATCGTCTAAAACATGACGCGAAATGTGTTAAAAAAATAATTTAAAAAACATATTTTTTTTATTGCAAAATGTAGCCATTTATTTTCGTAGAATTCAAAATTTTTGTTTCTAAAACGTACAATTTCGTCGATTTTCAACATTTCTCACTTTTTCTTGGTTCGTATGCTGCATTCGCGTGTTGAGAAAATAAAAATCCTCGTTGGTTCTTTTTTCAGCTTAATCGCGCCAATGCTACGTGTCACGCCATCTGACAACATCCGCAGCATCCCGTTTAAAAGACCATGCCATACCTCCGCCATTTTTAGAGATTAATAATAAATAAATAAATATCACGAAACAGCCAAAGGTAGTAATAAAGCCTACCCTTAGTCCCCTTACCCCTAGTCATACCCTTAGTCCCCAAAATGGTGAAGAAATGTTGGCTTTGAAAAAAAAAAAATAATGAAAATCAGCCATTTTTTTCGCCTACAGGTATCTACCCCCTTAAGCCATACCCTTAGTACCCAAAATGGTGAAGAAATCTTTGCTTTGAAAAAAAAAGAACGAAAATCAGCCATTTTTTTTCGCCTACAGGTATCTACCCCTTAATTTTCAAACTAGAGACGTTGCTTTTTTCCCCATGGGTACGTCTCAAAATTGGCTATTTTTTGGCCTAGTTGAAAGTATGCCTTTCCATTTGAAAACCCGAAGAATATTGCGATATCTCGTAAACGCTTCGACAAAAAAAATAATTGTAGTACCAGCGAACGGTTCAAAACTTTTTTTCTGTACATCATCTTTTTTAATTATTTTGCTTTCATTTTAAATGGGACATCCTGTTTTTATGTATATATATACATATATATATATATATATATATATATATATATATATATATATATATATATATAAACTCAATTAAAGCTGGCATTTCACCGGCTTCGGCAACAATCCATATTCCAATTATCAGTCCCCAATGGGGTTTCCACTCAACAAACTTCATGTGTTTTATGGAGAGGAGTTCTGAGACGTAACACCGAACGATTCGGGGATGGACGAGTTAAAAATGTAACGGAGCACGAAGCTATTTCAGCGTTACGTCAGGCTTCTCTATAGGAAATTCGTATAACAGAGCTGCCTCGAGACTTCGAAAAAAAAATATCCACGAAATTTGTTATTTCAATAAAAATTAAGACAATAAATATAAATAACTTTTTTTCTCCACTCGTTTCCGCCACGTTCAGCTCGATGAACATCCGACAATGTCTTCTTGTCTACTTTTGTTTCCCGATTGCAAATAAGATAATAAATGAATATGCAACATTGTATATTTATGAGTTCTTTTTATTTATTAATGTTTCGAAGCAATTTCCAATAAACTTACGATACAGCATTTGTATTATAAAATTTAAATTGTAGTTTTCCAAACTACAATTTACGTATCTAATATTTGTAAGTAAAAATTGAAAGAATTCAAATAAAAAGTCCATTACCACAATACGAACTTCGAGTCGTTTATTGCTGAACAAAAGTTACCGTACATTGCAATCTTATCGTACGGTTTTCCGGTTTCTTGAAATCACGTAATCTTCACATCTTTAGAATTAATATCGATGGATCCCCCTCGTTGGTACAGTGTAAAGGCTCTAAGACCAGAACGAGTGATCGAAGCCTTGGATAATGTAGAGATTTGAAATTTGCATCGTTGAGATGGCAACAATTTTCCTGTTTTATGCATTTTTTTCTATAGATTTATTATTATCCAAAACTTGTTCTTCTTTAATGAGGAAATCTTTATTAAAGATACGTGAGAACATTATATATATATATATATATATTGGTTAGAAATCGATTTTTTTTCTCAACGGAAAATTGAAGTATGTTAAAAAAAAGAAAGTTTTCCAAAATTTGAGGGTTCTAAACAATTTTTTAGTTAGTGTTCAAACGTCTTTTCACGTTTTTTTTTTCATGACTATCGGCGTATTAATTTTTTTTTATTTCGATGCAGGAAAGGGTAGTGCGTGATCCAATGTAAGTGTTGATTTAATTTTTTCTGTAACAATACACAATTTTTATTTAAATTTTTCTTCTACCATACGCAATTTGTATTTGCAGATTAAGAATCAATATATGTAATTCGGTTGTGAAAATTATATCAACCACTTGATGAACAAGAACACGTTGTTTACATCACTAAACGTCCAAAAAGTATGCGTGTGTTTTTTGGAGTAATATGTTGTTTTAGAGTAAAGAAACAAATGAAGAAAAAAAATTGACGAAAAATCGAAAAAAAAATTAAAAGTCGTTTGAGCACTGCCTAAAAAAGTGTTTAGCCCTCTCAAATTTTGTATGAATTACTTTTTCGCAACATAGTAGCATTTTGCGTGGAGTACCACGGAAAAAAAAAAAAAATTTCAACCACCCTAATATATATATATAGAAAGACCGTCGTCGCACCCCTAGCGGCAAATATTGGTAATAGTGTTCGCGTGACTGTCACAAACTACATTCCCCTAACCCCGAAAGAGGATTGGCCCATTTCTCGGCAGGGCGAAGTGGCCAACAAAGTCGTCTTCATCCAGTTGAACATGTATAGCTTTTGATGGGCATCAGCATACGATGTAGTTGTGAGTATTGTGTGCACAACGAGAGATTTTCATCGATCCGAGGTGAAACCAAATAAATGTTGCTTCGCTCGCCAAAGCTTTCCGTGACAGAAACATTTATATATATATATATATATATATATATATATATATATATATATATATATATATATATATATATATAATTTATTTCCCCAGTTCCAACTTTTGCGGGTTTTCACGTATTACCCGTTACTAATGAACACTTTTCGATAACTCCCTACCCGCACTTCGCCGATTGGATGACCCTAGTTGCCAGTAGCACCTACACCCATTAGCCATGCAGCACATGGCGTTGAAGTTTGCATCGTTAGAATGCAACAAAAATTCTTTGTATTTTTA
Source organism: Ophion costatus (assembly GCA_951751655.1). NCBI lineage: Eukaryota > Metazoa > Arthropoda > Insecta > Hymenoptera > Ichneumonidae > Ophion > Ophion costatus. Next base: position 2,555,252 of record OX632359.1, read on the forward strand.
TTTCCTCATTTTCATCACTCGACTAAATCTTTTTTTACAGATTTAGATCGTACGTTTCTAAATATTATTTATTAATTTTTGGGGTATTTTCGTCGCTGCGATTTGGCAAAAGAAATTTGAGCGATTGAAGAAGAATCATTTTCGTTGCATTCCAACGATGCAAACTTCAATCTCATTGCAGGAAATTGCGGCATTTTATTCAAAGAGTTTCGGGACAATTGACGATTTGTTACCATCTCATTCGAATTAAGGGGTTTTCTCACTTTAGATGCTAAAAAGGCTATTCCCGTGATTTTTTTTGATAGATTCATATTATAGATATTTATATAGAAGTTGTTACACTTGACGAATACACTTTCGAAATACATTTGAAAAATGATTCATTTAGGTCACTATTTATAGACGAAAATGGAAGGCAAAAAAATGTCCTAAAAAAATTGTAGGTCTGCGCTGTTGATGAAATCTCGGAGATGGATCATCCGAAACGAAAGAATCAAACGGTTTTCGATTCAGTATGTTAATGGCTATAGCGCATATCAAACGATTTTTTATATATGCAAAAGTAACAAAATGGCGGACATTTTTCGAAAAAAAAACCGTGTTTTTTGCACCGTTTTTGGCAAAAAACAATAGTAAATGTCAACATATTAAGAAATCCTTGATATGCACTGTATATATGTTACTATAGATAAGTAGATAATATCGAACCTAATGAAACTAATTGTAAGCAATTATCACTTATTGGACCATTATCCCACTTTTCTCGAAATGGAATGGTTTTGGACAAAAATTGTATGGAACATAAAAGATAAATATCTCCATAGGCTACAACGTTTGTGGGAAACATTTTTCTCTAAAATGAATATTTACTAAAACAAAACGGAAAAACTGTTTAAAAATCAGTTTTCGTGAGTGTTGACCTTGAAAATCAAATTTGCGGGTATTTTCGATATGATATTCGTGATCAGCGAGTCAAAATACACAGGTACACGAAATTCCAAATTAATCAGAGGTGTGGGCTTTTCGGAACTTTATCCACTTTTTTCGTTCCCAAGCTTACGCAGACTCGTTGATCCTATACGTATGCTGTATATGTAAAATTTTTATATACCGAAGTGTGCGTAAAGAGCCAGTGAGCCAAGAGAGCAGGCGAAGAAATTGGAAAAAAGCAAAAGGTCTACGAGTTTTTGATAAATAAGTATGCCCACGAAAAAAGAGAAAGAGTGGCATAGAATTATCAACAAAAAAATCCATAGCGAGTTCAGCGATAAGCGGATTTGCATCGGGGCCAGCCAAGCGTTTCGTCGCTTTCGTGTTGTCATTATCGTCGTCTTCTAGTCGTTTTCGACGAGACGACATTCCAACGTACCAAACGCTGATATATGCATACGTGCGTACTGACTTACTGCATTCTGAAATGTGCGGGAAGAGGGGGGGGGGTTGTTTACAAGGAGAAAATCAACTTTCCACGACAAACGCACTTTTGTAGACGTGTACGGAATTGTAGCTCGCCATTCGACAACTGCATCGATACATCGTATGTAGAGGCTGTCCGAAATTTAATTGTTATAGGTATCACGTGTGTTTTGTTTTTTGTTTTTCTTTAAATATAAAAGAATTTTTAATGAATGTTTTTTTTAAATATAAGTGAATTTTTAATGAATGTTTTTATTAAATATAAGTGAATTTTTAATGAATGTTTTTTTTTAAAATATAAGTGAATTTTTACTTATATTACAAATAAAAAAATTGTTGAAATCAACCAACTTTGGTTGATGCTTGTTTATTTGAATTAACTCGAATTTTCGTAAAATCGAGGGTTTCTGAAAGTATTTTTACTATTTCAGTTATTTATTTATTTCAATCAAGATCTATTGAGCAACGTTGGATAATACAAAATGTATATACTGTTAATAATGTCGGTGTTTGGTATTATCTACTCGAAGGAGTATTTAGTCGTATAGACTAAATACTTATAAACTTTTCAAAATTTGATTTAAAAAAATCCTTACGTATCGAATACGAAAATCGATTTTTTTTCCATTTTCGTGAAGTGGGTGTACATTAGGGTGGTTCAAAAAAACATAATTTTTTTCGCGGTACTCAACGGAAAATGTTACTACGTTATGAAAAAGTAATTCATACAAAGTTTGAGAGGTCCAAACATTTTTTTAGGTACTGTTCAAGTGACTTAATTTTTTTCTTTGATGTTTCGTCAATTTTTGTTCCTCATTTGTATTTTTACTCCAGAACAACACATTGCTCCAAAAAACACGCATACTTTTTAGACGTTCAGTGATGTAAACACCGTGTTCTTGTTCATCGAGTGGTCGATATCATTTTCACAACCGAATTACATATATTGATTCTTAATCTGCAAATACGAATTGTTTATGGTAGAAAAAATATATATTTAAATGAAAATAGTGTATTGTTACAGAAAAAATTAAATCAAGACTTACGTTGGATCACGCACTAACATTTTCTGCATCGAGATAAAAAAAATTAATACTCCGATAATCATGAAGAAAAAAAAACATGAAAAAGGCGTTTGAGCATTAACTAAAAAATTGTTTAGAATCCTCAAATTTTGCAAAACTTTCTTTTTTTCACATACCTCAATTTTCTGTTGCGAAAAAAAAATCTTTTTTTTTTAACCACCCTAGTATACATGCTCAAGAATATGTGAAGAAATTATCAACTTAAAATATTGAAAATTGACCAATTTAGAGACCGTTGAGTGAGGGCAGGTAGCGCAACGATTTGCGTATACTCAAACTTTCATTTCGACCCGTACTTTCCAGAACAACTAGAGTGCCCAAAACTTCCGACGAGCCACCCTGTATACAAGGAAACAAAAATCGGCGAAAGCTCAACCCCCACCTCCAGCTGACATTCCGAGTGATCAAATTTATTCTGCCCTAGTATTAAACGACATCATTGCGTGACTCTTTGCGATTATCTGCATTTATATGCACATATACAGGGTGGACCATTTGACGTGACCACCCCAAATATCTCCGTTGCCTTTGGAGTGACGGAAAAAATGCCAGGAGGTAATTTGGTTGATTTCGAAGCGCTGATGCATTGGTGAAAAATTCTTTTTTTGTCAAGGTCATAGTTTTTCCGCTCTCAAGGTCATCAATGGTTTTTCAAATGAAAACGTTTTTTTTTTATCAAGACGTTGCAGCTGATTTTCAGACGAATCCAACGACCTATGATATCATGACCTTGAAATGATTTTTCACCAAAATATTTTTGCTTGGTTTGGTTTGAAATTCAATATATTAGATATAACAGATATTGTAAAAATAAGAAAATCAATCTTCACGGTGTAGTAAAGAGCAGATATACACCTAGGAGCCGGAAATAAAAGGCCATTTTTGTGAATTTTTTTCAAGGAAAGTTATTTGAAATTTCGGATTGGGGTTTTAATTATCTAAAAGTATATACATTCAAAAATGTTTAATTTTCTTTATTTAAAAATATCAAAAATATACAAGGATATTGTATGATCCTTGGAGCGTCGTAAAAAAATCGGTACCCAAAATTTCTCGAAAACCCATGAAACGATTGCCTTGAGGTTTTTTGTGGTTATTCTGTACACCATTATCTAGTACTTGTTATAGGATTTTTTTTCCGTTACTTAGTTTTTGTTTTATAGGCAAAATAATAACTAATTTTTGGCCCAAAAATCACTATTTATGTTCAAACGACCGCCATTTTGTCATAAATCGATATTTTCAAAATCGGCTATGACAAGTATCTTAATTACATTAGTAATCTTAATTACTTAAGTACATAAGTTACGTAACGCAACGTTTCCCAATTCCCCCCCCCCCCATTTACGTGGGTAAGTGGGGGCGGGGGGGGGGGGGTAAAAATTGGGAAATCTTGCGTTACGTAACTTATGTATGCCCCCCCCCCCCCCAAGTACTGAACAATATTGCGGTGAAAAATCGCCTGTTTTATTCCAGTGACTGTCAAGACCCGAAAAAATTAAATTTTCAAATTCCGCCTCGATAAGTACTAGCTTTATCTATCTGCTTTAAGAAAGGATTTTTTTTTTAGATAAAAAATGGCAGAGGCAATTCTGGTACCGCAAACGCTGTCAATAAAAACACGTGCCAGAAAAACGACTGTAACTTTTTTACCGTTTGAAATATCTTAACCCCTTCGTTGGCATTGACGCAATAGTGCGTCAAATAATTCCGTGCACAGTGTGGCATTGACGCAATAGTGCGTCAACTTTTCTTTCCCCATTGAAGTTGCTCTGATTTGAAAACGGAGCCTCGCTCGGGGGTTTTTGGGCTCGGTGAATCCAAATTTTAAGTGAAAATTTGGAAATTCAAAATGGCGGCGCCAATATGGCGGACAAAAATCCAAAACTTTATTCGATTTAGATGAAAATTAGCACTCCGGGATTTTTGAGGTCGCTTATTACGAATCTGAACTTTAAATTTGAAAATTCAAAATGGCGGCGCTAGAATGGCGGACCGAAATTGAAAATTTTACTCGATTTAGATAAAAATTGGTACAAAACAAAAAATTGGACACAAAAAAAAATCTCAAACGTAACCTTACTTTTAGCCGTCTCGGGTCTACTTAAGCCCTCTATTTCAACTCATCGAAATCGAAGTTAGCATCTTATTTTTTTCAAAATGCGGTTCCGACAGTAAAATGGACGGAACTGTAACTAAAACTTAGCAATAACTGTGGAACTATACGGGATGCCACTTTATCTGGAGTTTATTTGTAAGATGCTAACTTCACACACGCGACCAAGTCGAGCAACTGACTTTGTATAGCCCGCGGTGTGAACGAATGTACTACGCATGTCGTACCAATTACTTAAAGAATTTCCTTAGTTATCGTCGATTCGTACCGTTTGCAAAAATGGCATGCGAAAAACCAAAAACGGATAATTAAAAAAAAAAGCTCAAAATCTCGCAAAACGTGGGTCTTTTACTAAACCGAAATTAGAATAGGACAAACTAAACTGAAACAGGACACCCTGTGTATACACACACACATATGAACGCGAAAAATCGTTTTCGCGGGAGTTTGGAGAAACGCGAATAAAGTTTTTTTTTTGCAACGTGTTGATTGGTTTTTTTTTATTTTTCAAACGGAGAGAACGGGTTAGGGGGGTGAGAAAAGTGAGTGAGAGAAAAAACAAAATGTGAAACGAGAGACGGCTCGAGAACGCCGATCACGTGCCACGTACCAGCCGAAAGATTTATCGACCGATAAATTTGCGGACATTGATGAAAGGTGTTGAGACGCTGCAAGACATATATATATATATATATATATATATATACATATGATATATATTTAGAAAAAATATATATAGAAAATGCAAGACATATATATATGTCTGGCATTTTCTTTTGCTCTAAATATTATTTACCTCGGAGAAATCTCTGATAAAAATTTCGCCTCTTGGCATTGGCATACAGCACTGATGCTTCTAACAATTTATCCAATAAAATGATCTTCATAAAAAAAAAATTTTCGCTCGAAAAAACGTTTTGAAAAAGCAAGGTGACTAAATTTTCATGTAGCATATATATATATATATATATACTACATGAAAATATGTAGTATATATATTTTCTATATGTAGTATATATATAAAATATATATACTACATGATATATATGCTACATGAAAATTTAGTCACCTTGCTTTTTTAAAACGTTTATATATATATATATATATATATATATATATATATATATATATATATATATATATATATATATTTATATAAATATATATATAAAAAAATTTGTTTCACTCTCGAAAAAACGTTTTAAAAAAGCAAGGTGACTAAATTTTCATGTAGCATATATATATATATGCTACATGAAAATTTAGTCACCTTGCTTTTTCATGTAGCATATATATATATATATATATATATATATATGCTACATGAAAATTTAGTCACCTTGCTTTTTTAAAACGTTTTTTCGAGAGTGAAACAAATTTTTTTTTCCACCGGATTCACGTGGAATACCTCATATATATATATTTCATATATCATATATAGACTTTTTTCCCTGACCCCCGCCAGTTCGATTAATTTTTTTAAATCCGATTCCACTGACTCTAAAAGACACCCTGAATTTGTTTTACATTTTTCAGAACAACCTTTAGTCAAAAAATTTTGTTTTTTCCGAAAAAAAAACGCCGCGATTTAAAAATCTGAAAAAATGTCCAAAAATGGGTGATTATATGTAAAAATGTTCAAGCTATCACCCGCAGTGGAAGAATGATTTTTTTGTTGGCAGTCAAAAAGTTCTGGTATTAATATCAATTGAAGTCGTTTTGAAAATGTTTCGAAAATGTTTACATATAATCACGCATTTTTGGGAATTTTTTCAGATTTTTTAATCGGGGCGTTTTTTTGGGAATTTTTTTTTTGACTAAGGGTTGTTTCGAAAAAAGTTTTAAAAATTCAGGGTGTCTTTTAGAGTTAATGGAATTAGATTTCAAAAAATGAATCGAATTGGCGCGGGTCAGGGAAAAAGTCCACCGGATTCACGTGGAATACCTCATATATATATATATAATTAAATAGTGAGAAAAAGAAAAACTAGAGCTTAAAATTGTACCAAGCTCAATTTTTTTCTTTTTTTCTCACCATCCAATTATCTTCTTTAAAGAAAAAAAATGTCGCGTAAGCTGCGAGCGGTCAAAAAATATATAGAGGTCGCTCAAGCATCCCAAAAATTCAAATTATCACAAAAAAAATTGATTTTCATTCCGTCCATTTCTCATCCATGAATCCCGCGCTTTATAATTTTTAAATTATCCTCGCGGAAGCTTCGAAATTTCCAATTTTCGCAAATTTTTTTTTTTTTAAATTCTTCTCACTCATAATTTCGACGCTTTTTTGAGTCATAAATAAATTAGCCTCTGTCATTTATTTGTTGTCCAACAGTGCACTTTTTAACGATAAGACGAGTAAAAAAAATTGCGAGAACAAGTAAAAACTAAAAAAAGTTTTTTTTCTCGATCAGTGAAAAAGATCGTAGAAAGTACATGGGGCTGGTTCGGACGGATATTTATACGAAGCATCTATATTTCCCTTTGGGACGTCACTTTTCAGGCCACCCTGTATACGTATGTATCTGAACTTTTATCAATATGAAGGGAACATTCGTTACGTGAAGGGAATCAATCCGAAGGGATCGCGAAACGTCCCGTGCATTAGATTTGCCGCTCAGCCTCGAGCGAAGCTGCGCATTCGCCTCTCGAGACAAAAATCGTCGTCGCGCATTCTCACCGATAAAAAGTTCCGCGATAAATTATCTTTCGTTTTTCCCCCTTTATTCTCTCATTTCTTCCTCCTTTTTTTCCACCCGTGAACGCCGAGACGATCGTTTCGTTCGTCGCGGCTACTGCTAATTTACTTATCGACTCGTCGCACGTGCGCAAAGATATGAATATATGAATGATTCTTGCGAAGTGATAATTTTGCAGATTTCGAAATATTTCAAACTGTTGTGCTTGAATTGACTACAAATGTCGTCGAATCTGTACTTTTAAAATGTTACTCTACTATCCTAGATTTAAAAAATATTTTATTTATTTAAATTAAGATTTAAAAAATATATTTATTTATTTAAATTAATTCATTAATTTTTATTTATTTATTTATTTTTATTTATTTTAATTAACTTTTTTATTTTTATTTATATTTATTTATTCGTAAAAAAACAATCAACTAAATGCACTCAGTTCATCCTTTGTTATATGAATTGACTAAAAGTTCCGTCACATCTATGCTCCTTTGATTCGATTATACTATACTAGTTTCATTAAAAATATATTCATTTATTTAAATCAAGATCTGTTTAACGAGCTTTTAAAAATGTTGGTATTCGGTACTATTTAGTGGAAAAATATATACATATTCGTATAGTATAGTAAAAAATGATTTTACCTAAACAGATCCTAGTTAAATTTTTCAAAAAGCCATTCAGCAGTGAAATCGAATAATGCTTTATCTTCATATGACACACACACACACATATATATTTCTATTCATATAATTAATTTAATTACGGATATACTTCAATTTTTTTTAAGTCAACGTCACAATTTATTTACCATCACGATAATATTTCATTTTTTTAAATATTAACTCGACGCTTTATTATCCTCCAATGCTGAAATTTCGTGCTCTATGATTTTCTCCGAGATCGCATTCCATTCAGTATTCATACCATTTCATGCAACACAATTATAAATGATCTCGAATCCATTGACTTGCGTATGTGGTTTTGTGCCACCGACTAGTAGGGCATTCGCAAACAGATATCAAATTGCATCCATAACCGGGGAAACCGTAATGTTTGCTCACCTAAGTATGTTGGGATGACTCAGTTTGTTCATCAGCTGTACCTCCTTCAGCATGTTCGGCCTATTTGCCGGAAGCTGATTCATCTTTAGGACCATCACTTGACTCGTTACTTTGTGGGTGACCTGAAAATTTCACAGGCTGTCACGTCTTTGATACGGTCCCGTGCATGGGTATCTCCGTTGTACATACAGGGTGTCCCATTGACAAAAAAAAAAGCATCGCCACAACTCGAAAACATGACATCGTACGAAAAACGTTTTGTAAAAAATTTTGACGGTTTCAAGGAACATTCAAATGTTTCAAAGACATTTGACGGCAATACAAACATTTTTTTCCTCCGTCGACGCGCTCACGATATATTGCAATATTTTTCGATTTCTCGATCGAAAAACGTATAGTTTTAATTTAATAAAAAAATAACTGTGTTATCTATAAATCCTTTAAAAAAAAGTGTCTAGCTTGATCAGCACGGAATTTATGGCAATTTGAACCTTTCGATTACCATTTGCCTTGTCAACAAACTATATTGTGAGATACCATAAGTGAGTTTCATATTGTTCTATCCACCTTTACGATGCTGAAGTTTGCATCGTTGGACTGCAACGTATTTAATTTATTTTGGGCAGATTTCGCCTACAAAAGTCCATCAACCATTTTTTAAGATATTTATTTTGCGATCTACATAAAAATCTATCAAAAAAGATCGCCTATAATAATAAAAATGTGGAAAATAAAATGTAAAACGGAACTTTCGTTGTGTTCCAACGATGCAAACTTCAGCACCATTCCACCTTTTACCGCGAGTCCTTCAAACTTCTTTTTTCCGCGTATATAACCAACAATGCAGCTCGTTAACTTTGTTGATTGAACTTTATTTACCTTGTTGCCCGAAAGAGCGCAATGTAACAATAACTTCATATGGCTAGAGTTTTGGAACTGTTTTTCCACCACAGCACAAAAAACTACAGATATTGCATAAAGTGCGACTACTTCACCCCATCGAAAATGTAATCAGACGTTTCGGGTAATAAAAATCAGGTAAATAATACGACTTGGTTTTTTATTTTTTTTCAAAAAATGGCGTTACATTAAGGTGACATAATTTTTAAATGAATAACATTAGAATTTGATGAGGAGAGGGCATTTTCTTCATTGAATCACAAGCATTCGGCATGTCGCAGCTCGCCCCCACTCTGCTACACAGTGGAGTGGGGGTAGCGTTATTTTCCCGTGACACTCAGCCTACCTCAACGAACATACACAGTTTTGAAAGCATTTTCAATGTTACGAAATAACGATAACCCTTTTTCGTTGTCGATAGTTTATTTCGCAAAAGAAAACCGGCAATTTTTCCGGTACACGACCGCTTAGCGTGGGTCATACGTTCGAAGTGATGCTCTCCACGTGCATCGTGACGTGACCCAGCGGGTCGGGTGCGTCCTGAGCGTCCGGAGATCGCGCCAATTTTCATAAAGCCATAATTTTGTGAATAATAAATTATTTTTTTTTTAATTCACCTGAGATTATCGTATACGTACGGGGTAGAAAAAATATTTAAAAAAATACAGCCGAATTGAAGAACGGAATTCGAATCTTTGATTGAGCAGGGTGTTCATCGACGCAAGAATTTGTGAAACCCAACAGCCAGCTGAACACCTGTAAGAGACAAAAGACGCAGGCACAAGTGATGCCCACTCGCGGCCTAGATACGCGTTCCAGGTGAGAAAAATAATTTTGTGTAAATCAACGAGATAGGAATACGAATACCTCGCCAAATTTGGTGGTATAAAAACTCCAATACTCGCCACGAGGTCGTCTAGTCACGTTGCAAAATCTACAAGGGGATATTCGCGGGGAAATTCTGCCTGCGATCTACGTCTACTGTAGACGAAAATCAGTGCTCTCGTACTCGGTACAGTTGGGTTGTAAGTAATAATTTTGTTGGCAAGGAATAGAGGAGATACGTTAAGGGGTATTCTCACTTTAGACGCCAAAAAAGGCTCTGCATGAATGTTTTTGATAGGTTTATATTATAGATATTGATATAAAAGTTGTTACACTTTCGAAATACACAAAAATAAATATTTATTTACTCGAGTCACTAGTCATAGACGAACATGGTAGGAAAAAAATATCCTAAAAAACGGTAGGTCTGCGCCGTTGAGATGAAATCTCGGAGATGGATCATCCGAGGCAAAAAAAATCAAACGGTTTTAGATTCAGTATGTTAATGGCTATAGCTCATATCATACGATTTTTGATAGATGCAAAATCAACAAAACGGCGGACATTTTTCGAAAAAACAAAAAGCACGTTTGTTTCGTCGTTTTTGGCGGAAAAAAAGTCAAAGTCAACATTGAAAAAAATCCTTGATATGCGCTGTAATAAAATGTCACGAGGATCGGCTCAGTAGTTTCGAAGATTTTATCAACGAGCCGTCGAAAAACGTTGTTTCGAGAAAAACGCGTTTAAAGTTTGTTCAGGGTTAATAAATACATAATTTTTCGTCCGAGAGTGTATTTATTGAACTTACCAACTTTTATATCAATATCTATAATATAAACCTATCGAAAAATTCATGAAATAGTCTTTCTCAGCGTTTAAAGTGAGATGACCACTTGACGTTGATTTCGTGCTTTGTTTGATTGCATCTTTCATCCAGCTTAGCACGTGAATGCAACAATCAAATTTCTCGACCAGAACGCTTTCAGATCCGCGTTTCCAGTCCCACTGAACTTTTCGAAAGGCTCGCCATTATGAAGATCTCGTTCATCTTTTTTTTCGCAATCAGCGGTGAGTTTGTTTCGGTTGGTTTGTTTGGGTGAGTTTGATTTACTTAAAACCACGGGCATGACATGCATATGACATAAAAGGCAAAGTCCTGACTGGCTGACACGGTGTTGAAGTTTCAATTCTTTACATATTGACTTTCCCATTTTTGTTAAAACGCTGAGTATCTTGAAAAACGTCGCCCAAGCCCCAGCTTGGGGAAAACAAAGTTCATCCATTTTCTCTCCACGCGTCTCAGCTATCGGATATCGTCGGAGAAAACCCCAGAGAAAAGAAGATACCGTTGCCAAATAGAGAGCCAAAATATGCGCAGCCGGCCGCACTTTTCACATGCAATTGAAGGATCCCATTCTAATTGCACGACCCCCCCCCCCCCCAAAGCGAAAGGGAAGTCAGATCGAAAAATATTTTGTCGGTGTTGATATCGACCGATGTCGATATCAACATGATTTCATTCGCGAGCTTGAGAGCACCCAAAAGAACGCACCATTCAGCATAAAACACACGGAATTTATAGCAAGTCGAAAATGTTGAACTGCCTGCGTTGGTATCAACCAGGGTCTACAAATGTGCGTCAACGAATGTGACAACCACAAAGTGGTGGTTTTTTTAATACCGACTGGTATGACGAAGCTTGTATTAGCTGGATGCATATGAGACCACCCGCGGGCAATAAATAGCGTTAGGTTCGCTGTTTGTTCACCAATGATAAATTGGCGATACACATGATGATGGATTCCACTAAAAGGCTATAGGTGACACTTGTCCGACGTGTTGACATCATCTAGGGTAATTTCGGGGGAGTTGGTCATAAGGGAGAGATGGCCAAAAGAAATATTCCATAGAACCGCGCACTAGATTTCGCCTGTTACTGCTTAATTCACTTCGCAGTCGTGCGCAGGTGTAAGTGTACAAGCAAAAGTTTGGCAAAAAAAAAGGTTAAGGGAGCTTTCCAGTGTGAAATTTTCAAAAAATCGATTTTTTTTTTTTTTTGCTTTATCGAATAGTATACACTCTTCCGAATATTCCCTGAAATTTTCATGCCGAAATTCAGATTATTTCGGTTATTGTACAGCATTTCTTGGAAGAAGGCAACGGAGCGCTACAGCTACAGCGAAACTTTGAACGCGTTTTTCTCGAAACAGCATTTTTCAAAACGGTGTCCAACTTGGAGGGCAGAGTTTTAAAGCTATCGAGTTGAATTTTTTACACAATATTCTTAACGTCATTGTTTATCGTGCTATGGAAGCTTTTTTTTTTTGACATCTTCCTATTTTTTTTTAAAAAAAAACTGCCAAAAAAAATGCTAAAATCGATACTTTTTGTTCAAACCGGCGCCATTTTTGCAAAAAAAAAAAAAAAAAGCCTCCATAGCACGAAAGCCAATTATATAGCGATCAATAATCTTTTTGTGTTTTTTGTTTCAGATCAAAATTGTGACCCCCAACGTGGACACCACATCCAAGTGCATTTTCTGCAACAATTGTTTCATCATTTTTATAGATATTAATTAATAAATAAATCGATCTTTAAAAAATTGTTTTGTATTCTTCAATACCCAATTAATATACAAAAAAAAAACCAGACCGATTAGATTATTTTTTCTTTAAAAAAAAAAATCGCGAAAAACAGCGATTTTTCGGGCTGTCACACTGGAAAGCTTCCTTAAGTAAGTAAAATTCTTCTTAATTATTCTGGCTACTGGTAATTTTTTTTTGAAGGTTTCATGTTTTACGTTGTGCGGTGATATGATTTTGCAATATCAATGGTTACTTTTGTATTTCTTGAATCGTTCACGAACAGTGCTTTGTTTCAAGCTTAAGATTTTGCTTGTATTGTTATTATATGTTTACTTTTTCGATGTGGCCATCTCTCCCGGGAGATTGAGAGAGCTGGTCACGTACAGGCGGTGTATGATGGCCATAGTATTAGTCGTAGTGTTCAAGTAATTCATTGTTCCTACATTTGTTTTGGATGCCTAATAAGTACAAGAGAAAAAGCAATTGCTCTACGAGGAAACTGCATTTAAAAAATCATTAAAAGCAATTAGCAGTGCTGTAAAAAATTATGAGGTATCGGTTCGTGCAGCCGCTGGGACCGACGAAATACCTAGCAGGACCTTAGAATGACAATATAAGAACAATGACAAAAAATGCTGCGGAGAAAATGATTATGAAACTCGCCTCATCGAATACTGGCTTCAGTGGATACTGTGGTACACCAACTTAGGGTACACAAAAACTATACGGATTCCGATTATACGTGTTCTAGATGAGGCCAAAAGGAGAAAAAAATAAGAATCAAAACACAAAACCAAAGAAAAAACCGAAAGCATAATACTGGCCATCTCACCTTTACTCTTATGGCCATCACACTCGAATACTCCGGAAGAGATAGCCAATCGTAATTTTAAACAAATAGTCATTTTAAGGTTGATCTGATGGGAATTCGTTTCAATTTCGTAAATTATCTTAAAGTTAAATTTCAAAGTTTAATTACAAACGAAGATAAGTCAAGAAACGTCTGTACTTTTATTTTGACGGATACTTAAAAAAAACTGTGGCCAACCACCCCGGACTTACCCTATGTAAATTGTCCGCACAATGGCAAGTTTGGTTCGGAATATATCACATTTTTTGAAATATTTACAAAACGCAGAAGAAAAACACACTTCAGAAAATTCGTTTATTCTTCGGTTGCGAGGCATCAAAAGTGTTCATAAGTTGGACAAGTCTGAAAAAAGTAGGAGTGCTTCTCACAAGGAACGTCACTCAAGTAACCGCTGTTAATTATGTTGAAACGCATATATGTGATAAAGCATTGAAAACGATTAGGCACGTGTTTTTTTTTTATCTGCGGAAAAACGATCTTAAGGGGGAAACCGCCTCTCAAAGAAAGACGTGTCGAGGAGTGGTTTTGCAGTTTCACCCACGAGCCCACCGATTTTAATGAAACAAAACGAAAAATCTTCTGATGTAAAGCGATGAAAAATCCACTGGAGAATAACAAATTCAATTAAGGGGTGATACGCCTTTCTTTAAAGGGTCGTTTTCCCCCTTAAAAACGTTTTCACGCAGACAAAAAAGATACGTGTCTAATATTTTTCAATCCTTTATCACATACCTGAGTTGCAGCACAATCGCTGGCGGACACTTAAGGGCGGGGTAAAGTTTATTCGGCGAAAAAAAGGCATGATTTTAAGATTTTTTTTTGGCGTAACAAAAAGTGTTCGTTTATTGAAAAATTTACATATAATAAAGTAACATTTGAACAACATTTTCCTAAATTTGCATTGCAAAATATTCGAAATTGAGCGAGTGAAAATTAAACCCCGGAGGCGCCTCGAAAAAAAGTTGATTTGCGGTGTGCACCATAACTCTCAACAGAATCATCTGAAACAAAAAAATCGAAATGCATTTGTTAAAGGAGATGTTTCTCGAGGTAATGACGGGAGGATTTTTTTTTTCGATTTTTTTATTTTTCGTAGCACTTGGGAGCCAAAAACCCGATTTTCGCTAAAAAAAAATCGGCTAATTTGTTGTTGAAAAATTAGTAATTATTTAAAAAAACAAAAAAGCTCTCGACAATACCTGGTGAATTATGTGAAGAAGTACTGTGCAAAATTTCAAAGCGATTGGTCCAGTAGATTTTGAGTTATCGTGCACACGGACTTCAAATATGACAAGTCTCAGAAAAACGGTTTGAAAAACGCAGAAGAGTTTGGTCGCTTAGCGCTCATTGCACATAAGTTTGAGAACACTTCTCGATTGCATAAAAATCTGAGAAAATTCATGCATATTGAAGGTACTCAAAAGATTAATTTTGCATAATAATAATTCCAAAATGTTATTAACAAAATGATGAAAAAAAAAATTAGTCAACAAATTTCCCCGCAACCCAATTTTTTTTCGTGATTCGTTAATTTTTCTGAATACGTATGAATTTTTTCAGATTTTTCAATTATCTTTGAATTTTTAGAAATTCAAAATAAAACTCGATAATTTTCTTATACTCACTCAAAGTCGTCGATGCCAGGTCCGTAGAGCAAAAGGCTTCCATCAAGATGATCGAGAGCATCTTTTTGCGTTTGTACTGTCACATTAGTCTGTACTGATGTACAGACTAATGTGTATACTAATATACACCATGCCTCGAATATGCATAACGGGACCGGAACAGGCCCGTTTATCAAGAAATTTATTCGGGGTCGAAAAATACAATAGCGCGCCGCGCAGCTGCCGCCCAGGTATAAAACCCCGCATAGAGCAATAGACGGTCAAATACTCATAACTTCGTCAATTTTACTCCGATCGACTTGAAATTTTTACACAATATTCTTGATATATTATGCATTCATTTAAAAAAAAAAATTTTTAATGAAAAAAAAAAACATTTTAATACTTTACCCCTTAAGTGATGTTCTTTGTCAGAGGCACTATCAACAACTCCTTTGAAAGAAACGTATACACTAAGTGAAATTCCACTTTACTGGTCATTGTTGGAGCACGTAAACTCGATAAAAAGATGAATAATTAAGCCTAAAAAGAGGGGAATATTCTTATGCAAGGCACCTCGACCTACGTATAGTAGCTAGTAACGCTTAGCAATGTTTCACGCCGAGTCGTTCGTTTCTTCTGTCGCCTCGTAGGACAAGTGCCGATATTCGACAACCCCAAGTTCGTCCAAAGATCGAGCATACCAGGACCAACTACGCAAGTACGATTATGTATAAGTTACTTTGGAGCCAAATATAACGTTCTTGTCAAATTTTAATTTAAAAAATATCATTATTTACGTTATGTTCTTGATCTGAGTTAGAATTCATATTGACATTTCATAATTTGGATATACGTGTACTTCGAAATATACTTATTATATTGATTATATCTTATTGGCAGAACGATCTCAATATACTTCTGGCAACCATATTCCAATTGCCTTGCCAATAAACTTTAGTTAGTTAGTTATCTTTCTGGCCATCTTTTACCGCGCGTGCTTGTTCTAAATTCTTCTTTCCGAATATATATCCAATGTTGAAGCGTAATAAACTTAGCTGATTATATCTCGTAAGATGTTGTTTTTTATTCGCTTTTTAAAAATGTTAAAAAAAAAACTCATCAACCCGAGCAGAATTATTTTTCAAACACTTGATGGGCATTCTGTCCTTTTTAAAATTATATTTGTCATCTCCTTTCAAACGTGAATCTAAGAATCAAATTTCTTGGCGAAAACACTTGTAGGTCCCCGTTCCACGTCGCATTACAGTTTGTGAAAACTCGTCATCATGAAGATCCTGGTAATCTTTCTTCTCGCAATTAGCGGTGAGTACATTTACAGAATAAATGTCCTGAGTTAAGGATCCGAATCAGCTTGGACCCACTTACAGATTTTTGCCAGTATCGCATTGATTTTCCGTTGAAAATAATAATTATCTTTTATCGCAATTGGTGGGTATAGAAAAAATTCATTTGATTTTAGTAGGATCTATTCAAGTCAGATAATATAAACATATTATTTGACTTGAATATATCCTACTTAAATGAAATGAACTTTTTTGTTTGGGTTGTCTCGCGGCTCATCAAAATTTTATTTGTTTCGAATATATTTTTTTTCCACTTGTTTCGAGCGCTCCTTGATTGAGATAATTCGGCAAATACGTGTTAATACAAAAGCATTGCGTACAGTAAATATGTCTTCAATTAAGATATGTATATTGTTGTTTCGAGCGAAAAAAATCTGTGTTCGAATTAATAGTATTTTGATTTGCAACCAGCATACTCACCAATTGTTTTTTTCTATAATTCGTGTTGTTCACAGGCCTCAGTGGCAAAAAATGAAAACAAATATTTTGTATCGCCGCCATTTCGGCAACCGACCATATTTTATTTTTGCGTGTAACCAAAAAAACATTACGAAATGTGTAACTAAATGTGTATTACGAAACGTGTAGCCCAAAAAATTCGCGTAATAACAAGTTGACGTTGAAAGAAAAAAATGAATTTTCGTTGCATTCCAACTATGCAAACGACAGGATTGTCCATTTAGTCTGTACGATGAAATATATTTTACGATCGAAGAATACCAAACAACATTATTAGAAGCATACAACATTGTTATTGCTGAACGGTGTTAAATATGTCTTGATTTAAATAAATATATTTGAAATTCATCTCTGGAATAGTAGAATCAAATTTTACAAAACATTGGCGAAAATTGTAGTTAATTTAAATAAAAAAAGGATCAAATAAATGCATTTACTTGATCTCAATTAATCTTTTTTATTGGTGTAGGTATAACCGAATGTGAAATATCACCTCGGCCACCGAGAATTTTGCAGGAATACACTTTGTTCAATTATTGAGAAATCAACAATTTAGCTTTCTCATAAAGAAAACTTCCTCTAAGGTCTCTATTTACATTTGTTCAGAATGTTCCGAAACGTCGAAACGTGACATTTGCAAAATGTGTACGTACGTGTACGGATTTTAATGTAACCTCTACAGTCTTTGAGATACCCGGCTGAATGTTCGCAATATTTCTATCACATGAAGCATGTTCCGAATGAATATTATTAAGGGGGGATTGTCTTTTTTTTCGCAAAATTTACCGCTTTTGGGGAATTTTTTTGTGAAGAAAGTATACAACGGAAAACTTGTGAAACTTGGCATATAGTTTTACTGATCTGTTTACTACATACAAAAAAAATTTTAAACAATTTCATCAAAAAATCCGCCTCCCACCCCCCTCGACGCGCGATGTTCCTTTTTTGATGGTGTGCACGATTTCTCAAAAACTATTCAACCGATTGCCTTCAAATTTGGACAGAATGTTCAGCTGACATCCTTCTATCGTTTGATGAAGCAAAAAAGCAATACGTTTAATAGTTTTTTATTTATAAAAAAAAATCGATCAATTTTTTTCGAAAAATCGATACTTCAAGTTCAAAACGTCACCAAATCGTCAATTTGTTTTTTTTTCCCTTCATCGAACGATAGCTATATGTGTCTAAAGTAAAATGCTTTTTGGGTTTTTGTCGCAAGATGAACGTGAAGGCTGTAATCGTGCACACCATAAAAAAAGGACCATCGCGCGTCGAGAGGGGTGGGAGGCGGATTTTTTGATGAAATTGTTTAAAATTTTTTTTGTATGTAGTAAACAGATCAATAAAACTATATGCCAACTTTCACAAGTTTTCCGTTGTATACTTTCTTCACAAAAAAATTCCCAAAAAGCGGTAAATTTTGCGAAAAAAAAGACAATCCCCCCTTAATATATTAGAAATCTGGTTAATTGGATTTTACTAAAATTAGTGAGCTGGATTCGATTTTGAGCCGGTTCGAATCAACAATTCCTCGTAACTGGGCACTAGATCTTTCTCAAAATTTGAGGTACTCGGATAATTTTTGCCCCACAAGTAGAATATCATGTAATAAATGTAGTGATTAAGTTTGGAGGGAAACCGCAGAAAAATCAGAGACTTTAATTGAATTCGAATTGCTTGAATAATTTTTACAGGAAACATATGATTAAGTAATTTATGCTGATTGGTACTGTCGTAGGGTTAATGGCTACCCGTGTTAAACGTGCCGACGAAGGAATTCCGATATCAGCTGAGCAAGCACCGTTTTTCGCGTCAATAAGACAGAACCACGAACACATATGTGGCGGTGCGTTCATCAGTAGGAGACACGTTATCACCGCGACTAATTGTGTTTTTGAGAAGCAGGCAAAAAGCGCTCCCAGCTTGTCGGTGATAAGTGGTGTGACTCGATACTATACACGCGGTACTCCTCATTGGATTATAGCCATCATTCGGCCCACCGTACCTTCGAGCACACAGCCCAATTGCAACCTAGCTATTCTACTGGTGAGAAAACAAAAAACACTCCGCGCAGTCTACGACTTTGATTCGAAACCACGATCTTGTATACAGATCTAAGCTTTTCAGTTAAAGAATATGTGGCCCTAGTGCACGGAGAAAATTTTTAAGTATTTCTTACGGTGAAATCTCCGTAAAAATTACATAAAAAATTTGAAACCGGTGACAAATGTGCACATAGTCAAAAATTGACACTAGCTTTTAATATTTTGCTTTCATTCGTGTAAAAATTTAAGCAAGTAGCATAATTTTTTACATTTCTTTCAGTAAAAATTCTGACACATTCTCATGTAGAATTTTAACAATGGGCTGCCTAAAAAATTCCAAGTTTCTACAGTAAAAATAACCTGGACAAACTTGAAATTTCTAAAATCCCTAGCGAAAAATTAATTCCCTATGATTAAATAAATACTCTATATACTGTATTTCTGAACATTTGTGTTCTTGGTTGCTACTTATTTTAGCATATCATCTTTCCGTACCATTGTGGACGTCCTTTATCGAAGTTTCTTTTCACGTTTCTTTGTTTTCTTGCGTAGAACTGCGTAGAACACGTTAGACTGCACGAGACCACGAGGCTTTCTTGGCCCATGCTTCGTACTATAATGCGCATGCGCGGTACCGCTGTTGCCAAGCAACGCGGGTCGGCGTCGTTCGTGCTCGTCATACTGCGTCATACACAAGCGCACTCTCGCAGCTTGCGTTCACGTATACGCACGCTCGCACACAGAGCTCACGCGTACGGTCAGGCGACCTAGCCCTAACTGATTTTACTATAAAGAACGTAAAATTCCGGTGGACGCACGGAAAATTTCGGCTTCCTTTTTTAAATTTTTATGGAAAACACGCAAATTTCTCAATGTTCCACTGAAAAATTTCATTTATATTAGAACTTTTTTAACTTATTGTCGTAATCTTTACGTTTCATGAAATTTTACTATTAATTTCAGTAAAAATTCTGGAAAATATTTTAAATTTCTGTTACGCAAAAGTAAATTTTGATTCATTTCCATGAAAATTTATAATTTATTTCCTAAAAACCTGACGAATTGCACATTTGTCACCGAGTTACTGTGATTTCACAGTAAAAATTCTCTCCGTGTGTCAGGAGACACCTGATTGTACGTATGTCTTGCCTCTAACGTCCGGGTGCAACACACGAAGATGAGAGAGTTCTTTAATTTTTTAAACCATTTGCTTTGTAAAAACCAGTTGGTTACCATCAATCAATGTTTCCTCGGGTGTTACTACTTACGTCCACCTCTCTGGCAAAAGCTGAAGCCTAATTCGGAAAAATGCCCTGCCCGTACATGCTGGCACTTGTATTATTTCACAACTGACATTATACATCCGAGCTGTACAAAGAATATCAAAGATTGTGATAAATTTGTACTGGAAGGTTTTCCTTTGCGATTTTTGTTCTCATAAGTAAACTAAACTAATTTAATCGCAAAGTCGTTGCTGCTCTCTGAATCAAGTCATCGCCTAAATCCAAACATGGCTTAAAACTTTAACTCATTTTCTCCCGATGTGTCGCAGCTGTCAAAAGACTTCAACGAAAACGACGGGAAAATATCGCTGCCAACTAACAAGCCAGCATTTGCAGAGCCCGCCACATTTATCGCATTCGACAAGAGTCCATTTGGGACGCCTCATCTCCGTCAATCCGAGTTTATCGTGCTCAACAACAAACAGATTTGCGGCGAATTGACATCTGGTACAATTTGCGGCTTTCAGGGAATTCGGGAACAACTTGACCCCGTAAGTATCCTCATTGATTACCCTGCTCCCGCACTGACAGCCTGCAGTAATTTCCTCTGGTCTTCTCACGATGAGTATGCCGAATAGCTACGATGCACAAATCCGCTTAGAAGGAATTGAAGATATTACCACTCTTTGCGATTGAAAAGACTTGCTACCGAGTAGAATGAACAGTTCAACGGCGAGTATAGTCCATAAGCAGAGAATACGAACTCGTTGCTTTACCTCTGGATCATCGAAATCGAGTAGCTTGCAGATATAACTGGTCAAGTCTGTTTACAGTGACTGACGGGAGAACGAATTTCTGTATCTTTCAAAACAAAAGCATCATTCTAGAGTCTAGAAAAAGTAGCGGAACTTTGACCTACAGTTTTTTTTCACAATACCATTTTTAATTATGAAAAGCCCAGAGCGGACTTCCTCGAACGTTCCTATGGCGCTAGTATTGGAATGCGCTTCTGTCGCGATGGATACTTGTGGCAGCATAATAATTAGGTCTTGGTCCCTATTGATCCATGGGATGAGATTCGTTTAGATTAGGTTTGTTGGTGCAACTAGGCTTTATCTGGCAGACGATCCTTCTTGATCCAATACACAGAAAATATACGAAGAATAAAATAAAGCACTCAATACAAAAACAAAAGAAAAATGCACTCTATATAAATCAAAGTAAAATAAAGCGAAACGTGCAGATTAGAAAAGCAAATGAAACGTCATCGTCTGGTCGCCACACAGTACAAAGTACAATACAAAAAAAAAACAGACTCGATACATCGACAAAGAAAAAAGATACTCCGATCTGGATGGAGCGGGTTATTGGATTCGCCACATGTCTTGAGATTTCTCCAGTTGGAACGCAATAAATATACGCTTTATCTTTTCCATTTTTTTGTATCACCCAAAACATTTTGTACCAAATTAATGTTACAGAATATAGGGAAAGTCCTGAAAAGCGTTTAAGTGATTTTCGTAGCCGAAAACTACCAAAGAATTTTCATCGCATGTAAATGAACAAACAAGCTATGTTTCGTTGTATTCCAACTATACAAACTTCAACGTCATTGATTCCTCCAAATTCGTCTGATAAGGAATGCTGAATCAGCCATAGATATTTACGTGGACTGTTATACCTTGAGTTGTACGATTTTCGTTGCAGAGCTATCTCGGTGGACCCCTCACTCAAAAAGGGAAAATTATAGGAGTTTGTTTGTGGTTTGACGCAAAGAATTTCGGCTACTACGAGGAAATCGGAAAGCACACGCTCTTCATTACTCAAGCATTGAAGTGCATGGATTCTTCGTGTGAATTATCCGGGATCGTTGTGCACCCTTATGAGAACGAAATCGAAGTACGTGGCCGACCTTGAAATACACGAGTAACTTCAACATCACGTGGATGACGCAACTAACTAATGCTATAAAGTAACGCGTCACCAGAAGCAATAAAATGAGTAAAAGTATGATTTTCAATTTTTGTTTTCTGTGCAACGACATACACCATTCCCGAATCCGTTTATCAGTTGCTACTTGTATATTTCCGATTTTTTACGACAAACATGCAACTTTCGTCGAAAAATAAATGGGTATGCAATTGAAGTGTCCGGTTTTAATTGCATACCCCAAAGAAATAGTAAAAAGAAAGACGTATAGAAAACAATTCCTACGAACGATAAGGGATTTGCAAGGGGCACCACCGATGCCGATGTCGACATCTTTTTATTAGCGAGTTTAAGCGATCCCACGGAAATAGTCAGCATTTGCAGTTGGACCATGCAGTTTTCAACGCGACAAAAAAATAGTAGGTTTCAAACCAGATTCAACCGAAAGAACTCAACGTTCAGCATAAAAGAAACGAAGCTTCAAGCACGTCAGAGTGCTTCGTCCCTTTCGAAGGGTTCCCTTGTACCAAAATAATGGGATCGAACGAAATTTGCGAGTTGCAGCATTGTACCCCACAGGTGGGGTACACAAGTATAGGAAGTATTTATGCGGATACCGCTTATGAAATTTCAGATACGACTTTGAAAATCCAAAACAGGTTATTTGAAAAATGAAAGTGTAGCTCCGTAATATTAATATACTTGTGCGTTTAAAAAATAATGCACGTGTAAAGAAATAATCACATCCAAGTATATTGAAATCAAGAACCATTTGGTGATATCAATATACGAGTGTATATTAAATTCAAGAACCATTTGCTAATATCAACATACGGGTGTGTATTAAAATTACTGATCCTAAGTATTAAGTTTATTTCAGAAATTGATAATTAAGCCCACTGAAAATGTGACTCGTATTTATCCTCCTCGACGGGGGAGCTAGAGATAAAAAAAAAAGGGATTTTTGTGAAATTTCTTTCTTCAATACCTGGCGGCATAAAAAGGGAAAAATAATTTCCTTCCGGAAAGGCGAGTTCAAGAACTGCGACTCTGGCGTGGATATGGAGAGGTAACGAATTTGTGACACTCTCCGACGCGTGCACGAGTTGCAAACGCGTCTGTTTTTCCCAGGACGATCGTAGCCGGTGGTCGGGTTACATGCCCGACCGAAGCTGCGAGTGGCTATGGGAAAGTGCGGAACAAGGCGCCGTCCCTCGGACGCTACGCGAACTACGCGCGACCATCGGTCGTCGCGAGCGGCCGAAGTGGGTTGAGCGCGTTTTGTATTTGCAATACTCTGTTTTTTGTATTTGAATTAATATACAACTGTTGTAATCTTTAATTTAAGGCACGGGTTAATGCAATACATTTTCCACAAATTTACAAACTTGTCTTTGAAATTCCATGTTCCATCTATTAAATTCTATATCCACGTTAGAATTTCATGTTCCTATTTTAAATTTACGATACGAGTGTTTCAAATTTAATTTCATCTACTGAGTTCGTAAAATTCAATTCTTTTGTATCTTAAATGTATTGTAAATTTCATATCTTTTTTTTCAGTGCATTTATTAGAGACATAACTTATATTGTAACGCCGGGACAGCAGAAGATAAGAATGGTCATTCAAGGGTTCCTTTTTGTCACCCAGAAAAATACCGTATCCAAAAATTCAGGAGATGAATGCAATGCGAAGATGGCATATCCACTCCAATAACGTAATTTGCATCGCACTCATTGGTGCGGTTACATATACCGGAACTTACTGCATGTAGAAAACTTCAACGGTTTAGAACAAGCCATTTTTTAAGGCAACAAATACTGCACGATTTTACTGAAGATAATGAACGTTACCACGAGATTGCAGATTACGATCTCAATAGTTGTTTATCTCTACATACACACGCAGGCAGATGTACACAGGCATGTCTGTTCGTGGATAATGAAACGCAATTTGATATCGGATCGGAACCAAATGCACGAGGATTCACAGAACCATTTTCATCAATTTTAATATGCGTGTGATTTGAAGAAAAAAAAATTAACGATAATTATCCGAAAGTTTTTGCACTGTTCAAAAAGTTCATTTGATTCAACTGGGATGCATAGGGTGTCTCGAAGTGTCTCGAATAAAACGTATTATTTGTTTGAAGAGTACGAATATTTTTATTTTTATACCAGGTACGAACATAGAGCCTAAATTCAACGATTTTATTTGTTTCAAGCATTCCTTGATATAGACGATTCAATAAATACGTATTTCATCGAAATACATTGTTGACTTGAACGTATAAGAGATATATTGAAATAAAAAATATCCTTATTTGCATGCAGTGAATGCATCTTAGATCAACCACATAGTTATTTCGAACGAATAAAAATTGTACTCGATTGACTATTGTATTGATTTGTAATCAGCAAATTCACCATATTTTCTTATATAAAATACATGTTTATCCGTAGTTTTAACAATTCTCAATAGTTCCAAAAATAATAGAATATATTTCACATTTCCACCATCTCATTATATACGAAAGATGTTTCTTTTGCGTGGGCATCGTTGCAGTGCAACGAAAATGAATATTTACGAATGCCTTTCAATTATTTCGTCAGATTTTTCCTACAAGACTTCCTCAATCATTTTTCAAGATACTTAATTCGCAATCTGCAATATAAATCCCTCAAAAAATATCATCTATAATAATAAAAATAAAGAAGATAAAATGCAAGAAGGAACTTTCGTGGCGTACCAACGATGACAACTTGAACACCGATAGTTCCCATCCTTTGCAGAATCAACTTGGCCGACGATCAATGGTGAACGACAATGTGAAAATTTGTGCTTCGTCTATCTGTTTTGCGGACTCGATTGTACGCTCGCTAGGAGTACAAATGGCGCGCGCGAGAAGCCTCGGGCCCTGCGCCACACGACGGCCGCATAGCGTACTACTGCGTCCGTGAATTTTCTGGTTACTTCAATTGATAAAGTCTAAATAGACCCATTTAGTCTGCACGACGATATATCTTTTTGAGCCATTTTTCAAATTACTTAACGGTAGTAAATACACATTGATTTAAACAAATACGTACCTAGATTTAAAGAAAACTTGAGTCAATTAAAATGAGAAAGTATCAAATGCAAAAGACTTGGCATTCCATTTATTTAAATACATCTTTCCTTCAGTACATTTTCGGCACGTGAGACGAAAAACAAAAATCAAATTAGCCTAGGCCCGTGTGCATGAATGGATGAGAAAAAAGTAAGGAGGAAAAGGAGGGGGGGGGAGATGAAACGTGACAAAGCCTAGGTTCAGGGGAAAAAAGAGCCCCTTTGTGGGTGCCTCTTCACACCATCGCAGCCTCCTTCTCTATCGCAGATGGTGGTGTTGAAGTTTACATCGTTGGGATGCAACGAAAATTCTTTTCGTACTTTCCAGTTCTTTATTATTATTATTGGCAATCTCCCAATTTTACTGCTTCAGGCAAAACACACGTTCTCTTTTTTTATATACGTTTATTCATTTGTTAATAATAAACGATTAAAGATGTTTACTTCGTCAGAAGCCGATATTTTTCCTGAGTCTGAATCATACGAAAGTTCTATCATTATAAACATTACTAAAAGTAGATTTTTCAATCTTTCATTTGACATGACTTTAGTTGCCAGACGCATCGCGTGGCCGTGCAGGGCGGGGTACTTTTTTTCAAATAATAATAACTCTGTTGTTCGTGAGTATTTTTCAATTGAAAAAAAAACTCAAGCCCGCTGAGGCTGTGTATCAATTTTGTGTAAAATCCCGCCTTCGTCATTCCCGTACTCTCATCAGGAAAAAATAATTGAAAATCGGCCTGGATTGTTGGGTGCCAAGTTTGTGGCAGACCCGTTAGAAGTTTCCATTGCGAGTCTTCGTACATCGGAAATGATTCGAAATTTTCAACCGTACGCTTAAAATTTTATCAGCGGAATCTACTGGAAAATGAAAAATGCATTGAGAACAACGACTAGTTTGCATAAAATCCTCGGACGATTATCGCACCTCGCCTCTGTTTTTCCAGGCTTTTATTCTTCTAGACGAGGTATCCGGCACTTTTATCTGCAACATGTATCTAAATCATATGCACGAAGTGTACCTTATTAATACAAGTTCTCTTGAATAAACCTACTGAGTGATATCGCACCTACGTGTACGGTACTCCAGTTATTCACACGCGTGCTATATAATCGACTTGCAAATGTTTACGCATTTTTTACGAACGACTATATATATATATATACAATGAAAAAATTATTATTAATTTAATATAGTTATAAAAAATGTAGAATTGGAGTAGTTGTTTCGCTCCTTCAATTCGATGGTAAATCTACCTTTTCTATTCCACATTGTTTATAATTATAACTATACATTATTTAAATAATAATTATTATATATAATAATTAAAACTCAATTATATATAATAATAATAATTGATGGAGTTGAAGTGCATAAAAAATTATTCTTTTTTTGATTTCACAAATGTCCTCTGGCAAATTCGAGTTACGATATATATATATATATATATATATATATACAATAAAAAAATTATTATAATTATTATAATATAGTTATAAAAAATGTAGAATTGAAGGGGTAGATTCGCTTCTTCAATTCGATAGTAAATCTACCTTTTCAATTCCACATTGTTTATAACTATAACAACTATACATTATTCAAATATTCATTATATAATATCTTAATATAATTTACGTAATATATCAATAATAATGAATAATAATGAATGAATGAATAACAACCATCCATTATTCAAATATTCATTATATAATATCTTAATATAATTTACGTAATATATTAATAATAATGAATTATAATTATGTATAATAATAATAAAAACGTAATTATATATAATAATAATAATTGACGACGTTGATATGCATCGAAAATTATTCTTCTTTTAACTTCACAAATTTTCTCTGGCAGCTTTGAGTTACGAGAATCATGCAAACATTTTTTCGGATTCTTATTTAGCGATCTGTAAGAAATTTGCAAAGTACGATTTTCGATAATAATGAAAATACGAAATTGAAATGAATTTTCGTTGGGCTTCGACGATGCAAACTTCGACTCCATAATATTTTTTTCATAATCCAAAACTTTGTGCTGCAAATTTTAGACGTAGATTTCGGATAAGGGTTCTCAAAAACGTTGGCGACATTTTCGTAGCCCAAATTTGTCCAAAAAAAAGTTCTCGGGCTACGAAGTTTTCGTTGCCTTCCAACGATGCAAAACTTCATATCACTCATCATTTACCATTATTGTTGGTATCTCCATATATTGATTACAAATATCCAAAGCACGACTTCATTGATCGTGTTTTTGTTGTTGTTGTTAATTACTTGATTCGGTCATTTGGGTTTTTATTTTTCAATATGTTATTCGAAATTAATAACTGCGAGGACGATTTACGAAACTGAACAAATTACACAGAACTCGTGATTATTCGTGAATTTTTGTTTCTTCGTTCGTTTGATAATGACTTCACGTGTTTATTCGTTTGTCCTCTTTTTTCTGCTAGGCTGTTTTAATGTAATGTGACATATGTATGTTTGTATGCTTGCTCCTTGTAATGGCAATTAACAACATAGCGTAGAGCCCATATGTAATTATAAAAACGAACAAGCCGAGACTTGTGGAGGGGGGGGGGGAGGGGGTTCGGCTCCAGCGGTCCATCGAGTTAAGCAGCGTTGCGCATGGCCGATACTCGGAGCGGTGACCGCTCAGCCGCGCACCGGCCGGCGCATCAACCAGTCAGCGCAAGGCTGTTACTTGCGATACCTTGGGGTATTTTTCGAATTGGCTTTCATGATATCTCGAAAACTATTAAGGATGTTGAGTCCCTATGAAACATGTTAATGTTAATTGTTCAATAAATACCTTCTTAATCGTCATGAAATTTTTACACGACCTCCTGAATACTTCATGTAAAAACATACCAAATTTTCCGAATTCTATCATCATTACTTCAACCTCCTTAAGGGTTGAAATAAAAAATAATAAGAAAATTCGGAAAATTTGGTATGTTTTTGTATGAAGTATTTAAGAGGTCGTGTTAAAATTTCACGACGATTAGGAAGCTCGTTATTAAAAAATTAACATTTTGTTAAGAACAATTTTTAAAAGATATAAAAAAAAATTTATCAATAAACTTCGTTTTGTTTCCGTTGCTTTCAGTATATTGTAGATATTATAAAATTGAGAGGTCAAAAAAAAAACTTATTGCAAAGTTACATCAGTTTCCATAAAACAAAATTTAATTAGTGAATGTTAATTGTTCAATAACGAGCTTCCTAATTGTCGTGAAATTTTTACACGACCTCTGAAATACTTCATACAAAAACATACCAAATTTTCAGAATTTTATCATCATTTGCGACTTGGGACTCAACATCCTTAAACGAATTTCGCTCACATTTTTATGGTATAGACAGCACATCTATAATTCTCATCCGAACTATAATATAAACCTATTAAAAAAATTATGAAAATAGCCTTTTTTAAGCATCTAATGTGGGAAGACCCCTTAATCAATGTGTGGTCAAAATTCGAAGATAGTATGTTTCAAGGGTTCATTAGAAAAATACCACAAAGCGGATAAAAATAGCTCTTACGTGGGATGACCCCCTTAAGGAGTTACGAGACAATTGACGGTATGTTACCATTTGATTAAAATTCAAACAATTTTTTGTCATATACTGAACGCACCCTCCAAATTTTTTATCGATCGTCTATACCGTTTCTGTAAAATTTGCAATTGAAGAAACACTTTTAACACAGGTGCCTACGCGTATCGCTGAATTGGCATTTTACGCACGAAATGGTGCGGAAAAATATTTAAAACGTTGTAAAAAAAACTGTCGAATCGCTCAGTACATTATGACAATTTCGATGACGTTGAAGTTCGTATCGTTGGAATGCAACGAAAATAATTTAATTTTTTATTTCGCGACCTTCCTCTAGCAGATTTAACCAACGGAAATTCCGCAAACATTTTTTAGGATTCTTATTGAGTGAGCTACAAAGGAAATTTGTAAAACATGATTTTGGATGATCGTGAAAACCAGAAACTAAGAAGAATTTTCGTTGCGTTTCATTGATGCAAACTTCAACCCCCATCAATTTCGTCCATCTTTATGGCAATTAGCTAAGTCCCCATGTTAAAAAGTCACGAGATTCAAATTTGCATCGTTAGAATGCAATGAAAATTAAATTTTCCGAATTCCTTAAATTTCTCTTAGTAGACTACGCCGAAAAGTGCCTTTACCATTTTTAAAGATACTTGTTCAAGCACCTACAGGCTGAATCGGCAAAAAAACATTTCGCATAATAATGAAAAAATAGGGCAATTAGAATATATAAAGAAGAATTTTCGTTGCAGTCCAACAATGCAAACTTCAACGTCATCAATTGGGCAACAATGCAAACTTCAACGTCATCAATTGGGGAACGTTGCAAACTTCAACGTCATCAATTGGGAAACGATGCAAACTTCAACGTCGTCAATTGGGAATGATGCAAACTTCAACGTCATCAATTGGAGAACGATGCAAACTTCAACGTCGTCAATTGGGGAACGTTGCAAACTTCAACGTCATCAATTGGGAAACGATGCAAACTTCAACGTCGTCAATTGGGGAATGATGCAAACTTCAACGTCATCAATTGGGCAACAATGCAAACTTCAACGTCATCAATTGGGGAACGATGCGAACTTCAGCGCCGTCAATTGAGAAACGAAGCAAACTTCAACGTCATCAATTGGGGAACGATGCAAACTTCAATGTCATCAATTGGAGAACGATGCAAACTTCAACGTCGTCAATTGGGGAACGTTGCAAACTTCAACGTCATCAATTGGGGAACGTTGCAAACTTCAACGTCATCAATTGGGAAACGATGCAAACTTCAACGTCGTCAATTGGGGAATGATGCAAACTTCAACGTCATCAATTGGAGAACGATGCAAACTTCAACGTCATCAATTGGGGAACGACTCAAACTTCAACGTCATCAATTGGGGAACAATGCAGACTTCAACGTCATCAATTGGGGAACGATACAAACTTCAACGTCATCAATTGGGGAACGATGCAAACTTCAACGTCATCAATTGAAGAACGAAGCAAACTTCAACGTCATCAATTGGGGAACGATGCAAACTTCAACGTCATCAATTGGGGAACGATGCAAACTTCAACGTCATCAATTGGGGAACGATGCAAACTTCAGCGTCATCAATTTGGAAACGATGCAAACGTCAACGTCATCAATTGGGGAATGATGCAAACTTCAACGTCATCAATTGGGAAACGATGCAAACTTCAACGTCATCAATTGGGGAATGATGCAAACTTCAACGTCATCAATTGGGAAACGATGCAAACTTCAACGTCATCAATTTGGGAACGATGCAAACTTCAACGTCATCAATTGGGGAACGATGCAAACTTCAACGTCATCAAATGGGGAACGATGCAAACTTCAACGTCATCAAATGGGGAACGATGCAAACTTCAACGTCATCAATTGGGGAACGATTGCAAACTTCAACGTCATCAAGCGGCAATTTACGTAATACGTAAAACCCGCAAGGGTTGTAACTCACGAAATAAACGACGACAACGAATAAAAAACACAAACTACAAATTGTATTGAAGTTTGTATAGTTGGAAGGCAACGAAAATTTATCTTTACTTTCCTTTTTTTTAACTTTGTATTATAGTGGTAAGTCGTTTTTTGCAAATTTCTATTGCAAGGCTCCCAGTAGTCATGTAAAACATGGTTGAGGGATAACCGTGATTAAAATCTGCCAAAAGAAATTTAAAAAACCGAACAAAATTGGTTTGTTTTGCACTCCAACGATGCAAACTACGATTCCATAACTACAATGAAATACATGTGCATATATATATATTAGGTGTAGTGAAAAGAAATTCATTATTTGTGCCTTCAAATTCATGCACAAATAATGGATTTCTTTTTACTACACCTAACATATATATTGGGCTGAAGTACCAGAGAAAGTTTGAACTCTCACGCAGGCGTGTCGCAGCAAAACGTCTCGCACTCTCACCCGGTCTACCTGTACTTCCCGTTCATATGAATGGGAGTCTGGAATTCGTGTGTATCGGTGCCAGCAATTAATTGTGTGGAATTAGAGGCCGTGTACCGTGTCTTCATTTTTCTTTTCCTTTCTCACCCTGGCGTTAAACTCTCTCTCTATCTCTCTCCTAACTCTCGTATTTTTTTTTCTACTATTCACGTGTATATTAGAAGCAGAAGACGTTCAGCTGCGCCCTGCATCGTTTTTTAAAACACTGGCGAGAGAGGGGGGGATTGATTGTGTTAATAATTCCCCTAGTTCACTCTCGGGCGAATGTGGAGGTAGACTTGAAAATAAGACCCCGTCAATCAGAAATCAAAGAAATAAAGATTCAACATAAAGCAAAAATCAACACTACAAGATTCGATATGAAGAAAAGTGAAATCATAGACCTAGGATGAAGAGAGATACAGGGAGGGAGAGATACAGAGAAAAGGGGGCAATTATCGAATGAAGATTCCATGTTAACAAAAGTGAAATCACAAAGCCAAGATGAGAGGAGATATAGGGAGCGAGAGGGAGAAAACAAGTACGTTTTCGCGAGTAACAATGAAACGTGAGAGTCCATGTATGGCGGCGAGACACAATGGCCCATTCTCGCAGCTTTGAACAAGCGCGATACCACCGGATTCCCGTCGGAGTGAAAGACAAAAACGGTCGGATAGAATATATATATACATACATACAGGGTGTTAGGAAGGTCGATGCGAAGCCTTAAGGGGGTGATAGGTCACCTTCTTCGCAACATATCTAACCAAGGTTACCTTAGTCCAAAGGCTAAGGATTTTGAGTTATCACGGAAAGTAAAATTTTTGAAAATTTTTCTCAAAATTAGGTACCAACTCGTTTACCTCTTAATGCTATTTTTTTTTAATAGCATTAACATAAGAGGTATTTTTATTTTTTGACACGATGCAATTGTTCAACACGTTTTATTTAGTTAGTTGCGTGGATACAGATGATTGTATTGGTGTTTGTCGATTGAATTCAAATTAAGGATGTTGAGTCCCTACGAAACATGTTAATGCTAATTGTTCGATAAATAGCTTCCTAATCGTCATTAAATTTTTACACGACCTCCTGAATACTTCATGTAAAAACATACCGAATTTTCCGAGTTCTATCATCATTACTTCAACCTCCTTAAGGGTTGAAATAAAAAATGATAAGAAAATTCGGAAAATTTGGTATGTTTTTGTATGAAGTATTTAAGAGGTCGTGTTAAAATTTCACGACGATTAGGAAGCTCGTTATTAAAAAATTAACATTTTGTTAAGAACAATTTTTAAAAGAAATAAAAAAAAATTTATCAATAAACTTCGTTTTGTTTCCGTTGCTTTCAGTATATTGTAGATATTATAAAATTGAGAGGTCGAAAAAAAAACTTATTGCAAAGTTACATCAGTTTCCAGAAAACAACATTTAATTTGTGAATGTTAATTGTTCAATAACGAGCTTCCTAATTGTCGTGAAATTTTTACACGACCTCTGAAATACTTCATACAAAAACATACCAAATTTTCAGAATTTTATCATCATTTGCGATTTGGGACTCAACATTCTTAAGTTAAGCAAATGAGTTTTTAGTTACCAATTATTGTCCGTTTGAACTTTATGAACGGCTTAGTACCTAATCTTGGGACATTATCCAAAAATCACACTTACCATGATAACTCGATATCCTTAGACTTCCGAATAAGGTAACCTAGGTTAGATATGTTCCTAACGAGGTGACCTTTCAACCCCTTAAGGCTTTGCATCGACTTTCATTATACTCTATATATATATATATATATATATATATATATATATATATATATATAGGGTGGCCCGTCGAATGATAATAAATCTAGATGGTTCGCATCAATGCCTACCCCCAGATCATCCCCATCAATTTTCTACTTTCTTTCCGACCTTTCATGGAAAGAGCATTTTGAAAAATTTCTCTTTTGCGTATGTACTTTCCTCGCGATTTTTGTTTACTTGTCTTGTCACAATAAGGTGCCGACTGAACACTAACGGGTTCAAACCAAATTTATGGTTTGAAATCTAAGATGCCTTAGATTTTGATCTGAGGCATCTTACGAGGAACATCCCTCAGGTGACGCCCTTCGATTTTGTTGAAATTTGGATATGTTATAAATCACCGAAAAGTAAGCGATACGTATTTTTTTTTATCGGCGGAAAAACGGTTTTAAGGGGTGAAACCACCCCTCGAAAAAGGGCGTCTCTAGGGTGGTTGACCCCTTAATTTTTTTTGCAATGTCACTATAGTGGATTTTTCATGGCTTCGGGTTAGAAGAATTTTCGTTTTTGTTTCATTAAAATCGGTGGATTCCTTGTGCGTGAAACTGCTATATTACCCCTAGAGATGCCTACTTTCGAGGGGAGGTTTCATCCCTTAAAACCGTTTTTCCGCCGATGAAAAAAAATACGTATCGCTTACTTTTCTGTGCTTTATAACATATCCAAATTTCAACAAAATCGAAGGGTGTCACCTGAGGGATCCTTACATTTTTATCAAAAGTTAAACGAAATAGGCCCGAGAGGATCAATCACTAAAGTTTAGGTGACAAACAAATACTCATACTAGACTAAATGACTCCCAACTGCTGTGAAAAATGTCTAAGATGAAAATCCATGTACAAGAGAGAAGAAATCAAAGCCTATGCTACAGAAAAGTTAGAACAAAAAAATGTTTAAATACCTGTTTCTTGAAAAGTAAGAAAGATCGTAGATCAAAAGGGTGGTGAAGTTTGCATCGCTGGAATGCAGCGAAAATTCTCCTTTATATTTTTATTCGCCCTTTTGTATTACGTCGCAAAATCTTGTTTTGCAGATTCAGCTTGTAGGTGCTTGAGCAAGCATCTTTAAAAATGGCAAAGGCACTTTTCGAGGCAAAATCTACGAAGAGAAATTTAAGGAATTAAGAAAAAATTGATTTTCATTGCATCCCAAAGATGCAAATGTGAATGTCATGAACATAGATGGAGGTGATTCGGATTGGTATCGATACGAGTCATCTATATTTTCCTTTCGATGATATTGAAGTTTGCATCGTTGGAGTGCAACGGAAAATCTCCTCTGCCGATTACATCATATTTATTAATATCTAGAATCTGTTTTGCAGATTAAGGTTACACGTTCCTGATAGTAGGATGCTCAAAAACGTTTCAGTGATTTCTGTAGAGTAAATGAGCGAAAAAGGGCATTACGAAAAAAAATAATTTACTTGCATTTCAACGCAATGGAATGCAATGGAAATTCCCCTCTGTTATTTTCCATTTCATTACTTTTCCTAATATCTAGAATCTTTTTTCCAGATTCAGGGCACACATTCCTACCATCAGAATCCTCAGAATCGTTCCAATGTTTATCATAGACTTAATGAGTCAAAAACGATTGGGCATTACGGAAAAAAAAAGTTGCATTCCAACGATTCAAACTTCAACACCATTTCTTTTTTTTAGCCCGTGTGATTAATTATAATCTGTTATTTTAAATAACAATAAATACCCTATGAGTGTTTTCTTTCCTTAACTTTTCGCGAGAAAAAAAAAATTTCTAGTCGCGTCATCATTCCGTTACCACCATGAGTCTCTGTGTTTCGATATGTTAAGTTTTCTCCTCCGACGATTATATTCATTAGTCGTGTGAGAAGAGGATGGTACCGAGCGAGAGACAGTTTTCGATGCGAGAAACGATAAGCCTGTGGGAAAATTTGGAATGAAAATACACGAAAGTGAGAGAGGGAGAGAGTGGAATGAATTGCGGAAAAAAAACAGTTTCACACACGAGTGAAATCTGGTTTCAATGAAAGGCGATTCGCGAATAATCCCATTGATGCTCTCACCAACGTCTTATTCTGGACTAACTATCGCCTGGCGATAACGCCTACGAGCGGCATTCGTTGGCGTGCGAGTTCGGCGATCTCCCGAGCGTCCTTGGCCAACAATGGGATGGGTGATCGTTCAACCGCGTTGGAGCATTAAGGGGTCGGCAAAGGTCGAAATTACGGGAATACGATGATTATTATGTAGTTTTATAGCCTAGGATCTTGAATTTGCAATATTTTTGAAAAAATTACAATAATTGATCGAGTCGTGAGGATTTTCATCCAAAGTCAAATGGCCCTTCACAGATTGTTTTTAATACGTTCGTACATTTGATGATTTTTATGAAATATCATCCATTATGGTACTGAAGTTTGCACAGTCGGACGATTTTTTTTTAATAATTGCTTTTCCTCATTTTTATAGTGAGACAAAATTGTTTTTTGGCAAACTTAGATCATATTTCCAAACGAAAATCCTCAAAAGTCTTTTAGTGATTTTTGTAGCTGAAATCTGAGGAAAAAAATATGAGGTGAATCATCGCATTTCAACTATGCAAACTTCAATGTCGTACATTTGTTGATGACACGTGGTTAAGGGGGAAGATGACTTTAGGCGAGGAAAAAAATTGATGATTTTCATGACGTTTTTTTTTTAAGGAAAGATTTCGTCACCATTTTTTAGATTCTTAGGGGATGTTTTATCACTATTTTAGGCTGTTACATGGTATTTTTTTAAATTAATCTTCAAAAATGGTCTTCTGACCTGCAGTTTCAAAACTGGCGTGACGTATAGCTAAAAAACTAATCGATCGATTGTGATGAAATTTGATATAGATATTTCCAACCTTATTGTCCAAAACATATGCTTCGATGTTTTTGAAACAAAAAAGAAAGTTTTTTTATTGCAAAATGTAGCCATTTTCAAAGATAAACAATAAATAAAAAATTCCATGCAACAGCCAAAAGAAGTAATAAAACATACCCTCCAAAAAGGGTGAAAAAATATTTCCTTCGACAAAAAGATCACGAAAGTTTACAATTTCTTCCGCACCGAAACACATCTCTCCCCTTAAAGTTGTTTTTTTGTAGTCGAAAGTCGAACTTTGATTTTCTACGCCATGCTATTTTCGTAATTTTCAAAATTTCGAAAAAAAGCATCCCGTCATACGAAGGTTTTATCGTCATTCAAAACGTAGATATTTTGATTTTTCATTTCGGATCATCCTAGTTGCCGGCCGTGCAGCAACGGCGGCACTTTGTTTAAACAATAATAACTCCATTGTTTACAGATATTTTTCGATTAAAAAAAAACTCACACTTGCCGAGACTATGTACGAATTCTGTGCAAAATCCTGACCTCGTGATCCCGATATTCTCGTCGGAAAAAAATATATTGAAAATTGACCTGTTTTTGGGCCTCAAGTCCCAGGCTCGTTGAAAGAAAAATTGCTCATCCGTTGTCACGCGGAAGGTCAAAATGTCCCGAATTTGAACTTCGGTCTCCTTTTTCGCTTTCTTTTTTTCTCCAATAGGCGATTTTTCTTCGCCGTTTCGAGAGTTCGAGGAACGCGAGAACTCCGCCGATAGGATTTCTACTCTAATGGGATATGAAAGAACCGAGAATGATTTAGCTCGGGATCGAAATTCAGAAAGTCACGAGCGACGGCAAAGTGCTTGCGCATAGTTTCACTTGGAAATTTCCCGAGCGAACGAGCCATTATGGTGGAAAAAGTTTGCATGCGAAGAAATACGCGAGACTTTTTTTTTGCCCCGCGCAGACCAAATGAAATTTCACGAAATATTAGCAACTTCAGCTCTCTCGCTCGCTCGCTCTTTCCGTTAATCAAGATTTATCGTTTTTCCCCGCACCTCATACGTGTAAAACAGCGGATCAGCGCAATGCATCCTTTTCAGAAATATTTTCAATTTCAATTAAATTATCAATTTTTATTAGTGTAATTATATGAAAATTTTTGTTTTTTTTTCCATTAACGTAATTATACGGAAATTATTTGACGTGATTTTTGTTCTAAAAACGTCCCGATTATATTCATAAGATAATATTTTATATCTATATTTAAATTTAAAAAAAACCATATTCATTTTCTATACAAAAAGAATTGTAAAATATCATCATGTCGAATATAATCAGCGCATTTTTCAAATAGAAATATAAAAGAACCTTCGGTCGGGACCAGTAGGGATTTTCCACAGTTTCCCCGTACCCTCGGAAAATGCGCCACAGTGTAGCTTAAGGATCTTTTTGTAGCTTAAAGAACGAGAATTTTGAGTGCTTGCGATGAGATTAAAATTTTAAAAAATCAGCCACATCGAAGATGCTAAGAACATTAATTTCCGGTAATAATAATTCAAGAAAGTTATAAGTAAATTTTTGACAAACAAACTGTTCAACAAATGACCGGTGAACTATTTTTTTTAATTATAAAATGAATTCGTAGATTTTTCTGAATAGGTATGAATTTTTTACAATTTTATTTATATTTTCATTTTAATTTAGAAAAAAAATGGATGAAGAGTCACCAATTTTCGATATGTTGTCAGAGCAATGTTCCATATTAAATCCAAAAAGTGTCCGGGGTATTAAGCGAACAGTGTCATAGGTACGCCGCTGAAAAATTCCAAAAACGGGATTTTCTAAATAGAGAAAATTCTTCAAAAAAATCATATGTATTCAGAAAAATATCGTAATTCATTCAATGTCACAAAAAATCGAGTTTACCGGAGATTTTTTAAACAAATTATTGTTTAAACAATTTATTTATAAAACTTTGACATTCTTATTATACAAAACCAATGTTTTTGGCATCTTCAATACCGTTGATTTTTTTCAGATTTTAACGTTATAGCAAAGTGCTTAAAATTCTCACCGAAACTCACTTTTGGTAGGAAATGTACGGCTGTGATGCATCCTTAAGACGGCTGTCGAAGCAACGTAAGTTAGGGTGGATTAGTGACGTGCGGGTAGGGAGTGACAGGAAAGGCTTCAATTTCCCTCGGAAAATGAAAAAAAAAAAATTATTGAAAAACTTTCATATAAATGTATATAGATATATTTAATTATAGGAAAGTATTTTCACAATTTTTATAAGTAAATTCATACATATATATTTATTTCCTTATTTATTCATGACGAAAATTTAAAAAAGATATAACGGTAAAAACGTCTGGTTCACGACACATGTGAAATTATGACAAGGAATCCACAGTAAAATTTATCTCCGAGAGGAAAATATTCATGTATCAATATAACTTGTATGCAAATTGTTAAGGTCCTTGCTGCAATTTAAATACAAATGTTTGTGGATGTATATATATATAAACAGGGTGTTAGGAAGGTCGATGGAAAACCTTAAGGGGGTTACCCTAGTCCAAAGTCTAAGGATTTTACGTTATCATGATAAGTATGATTTTCGGAAAGTTTCCAAAAATCAGGCCCTACGCATTCATGATGTTTAAACAGACAACAATTGGCAACTAAAAACTCATTTGCTTCTTAGCTTAATGTGTATTCAATCGACAGACACCAAATACAATCATCCGTAGCCACACAACTAACTAAATGGGACGTGTTGAATAATTAAAAATTTGTCAAAAAATCAGTATACCTTCTATGTTAATGCTATTAAAAAAAATAGCATTAAGAGGTAAACGAGTTGGTACCTAATTTTGGGAAATTTTCCAAAAATCATACTTTCCGTGATAACCCAAAATCCTTAGACTTTGGACTGCGGTAACCTAGGTTAGATATTTTCCTAACGAGGTAACCTGTCACCCCCTTAAGGCTTTAAAACGACCTTTCTAACGCCCTGTATATGTGCTAAGGTTTATACGAGCCTGCGTTACAAAATAAAATTTTCTCCCCGAGCCAACTTTATTTCCCACTCAAGATTATGTTTCAGCGAATATATGGCACATACAACGTCGATTTCCGAAGACGAGAATATCGGAGCACACAAATTCCCCGGTGACGGAGAGACAGAAAATGTGCGAGAAAAATAAAATAAAAAGAAAGCAAGAAGGATGTGAAAAAAAAAGGGAACGGCGTTCATGAAAAAGCGTATGTTTGTCGCTCTGGTAGCCTCGTTTACGACTCATCGCTCTTTCAACGATATTTCACTCCACCGTATATACTGTATTCCCGATGTATAAACCATCTCGTTATAAACGAGAGATGTTGCTCTCGCGTGGGCATCACAAGATGTGCAATTCCCACCCTTTTCGGAATACACTTGGTCGACCACGTACGACGATATCATACGGGTCTCTATGCTCGCTAGGAGTACATATGGCTTGCGAGAGAAGACTCGACTCCTGCGCCACACGACGGCCACAGAGCGTACCACCACGTGGATGAATTTGCTGGTTACTTCAAATTAAATGAAATCCAAGCAGACCCATTCGGTCTAGACGACTAAATGTTTTTCTGATCAAATAATACCAAACACCAAAACTATTTTAAACATACGTATACTTTTTATTGCTCAACGGTGTTAAATAGATCTCGATTTAAATAAGCAAATATATTTGTCACAAAGCTAATATAGTTGAATCAAATAGAGGAAACATTGGTTTGACGAAATTTTCCGCTCTATTTAGATGAAGATGATCAACCAATTGCATTTAGTTGAAACTTTTTTTAGAAAAAAATAAATATATGCAAAAAACTTGTAAAAAAATAATATTTTCGAAGTTAGTTTAGGATAATAGAATCAAATGAAAGAAACATAGATTCGATGATGACATTTTTAGCCAATTTGAATTAAAAAAAAAAGAACAGCTAAATGCATTTACGTGGTCCATCTTATGAATCAATACATTTTTTGAAATAAATCCAGGATGATGACAAACAAATAAAAGAAACAGAATCGACGAAATATTTAGTCAGTTTGCATAGATAAGGATCAACCAAATGCATTTAGTTGCAAGACGTTGATGTTCGCATCGTCGTAGTGCAATGAAGATTGATTCCTTTCAACTACTCAAATTCTTTTTGACCAGTTGAGGTTGTGAAAATAGCCCAAACGTTTCTACGCATTCTTATTAGAAATTTACAACCTCAATGTCCAAAAGAGGCTTTGTACAACAAATTAAAGAAAAAAACATCGTTGCTTTCTAACTATACGAACATCACCGTCACTTACTTGCATCCAATAAGTTCTTTTGATCGCCAGTAGCTACTGCTCATGCGCGTCAGATCGGCAACTTTGTTTCCAAAAATGAAGAATAAATAAACGAAAAAATACGAAGGTTATTTCTAAGGTTATTCACGACGTTCCCGCTCAAAGTGTGACGTGCGTCGCGCTCTTGGTTCCACCCACTGAGCATTCATCCGAAACCAATGAATCATTTTGCCGACGAATAAATACTCCGCTGAAACATTTATTTCGCTTGAATAAATGACCCAATACAGGATCTCCCGTTAGTGGCGACAATCGCAACGAGATTGTAACACACGCGCGCGCACACACACTCCGCCTATTTTTGTGACTGGCGACTCACTCGGAACGTTCGAGACGAAGAAAAAGCGGAATAAAAAAAAGAAGCAGCAGAGCCATCGGTTCAAGCGTATACGCGAGTTTGCGCAAAATTGTATTGCCGCGGCGGATGTTGCGTCCGCGAGGAGTCCAAGAGTTGCGCCCTTAAGGCAGTCGGAGCGTTT